>JNFU01000009.1:122225-183753 GCA_010994365.1 Saccharomycopsis schoenii | reverse complement strand
TGATATGTGTATATTTATTAGTCCAATCCAATTACTTGTTTAAATCAAAAAGTCTATGTACATGTATGTAAAAAAAAAATCCTCTGCTTTTATGAGTTTGCTTTAATTCTTTCTAACGTTATTCCAAGAAGATTCTTCTCCATTTTCATCTCTGATTTTGTCCCAAGCAGATTGGTATTTCTTTGTAGTACCTGCACTGTTCGATTCAGATGCACCTAATCCCATATTTCCAATATCAAAGTCATCATTATCATCAGCCGTGGAATCATTTGAAAACTTATCACTGTCTGCTCCACTATACCAATCAGAAGATCCAGAATCATTGGTGAAACTATTCTGTGAAGACTCACCATTATTGTAAGGAGTAGAAGATGATGAAAACCCAGTGTTGTTAGTGGAAATTGCCATTTCTTGTTGCTGTTGCAGTGGATCTGATGCAAATTCAGTAGTGCCTTTGGTATTGGTACCACCATTAGCTGTTGAGTATCTGTTTGTCGTGAGGGGTGGCTTTCCAGAATTACCATGGTTTGCAAATTCCTGATAACGAGCCTGTAATTGCTTGTATCTTTCTCTCGGATCTCTGATAATAAATTCTGGTTTCTGGGCCGTTAAATCATAATAGTACTGCCATTTAAAAATAAAAGCACCGGATTGAGAAAGTAATTTTGCGACCTGAACAACCAAATTACCGGAACGCGTATTAGCATCAGTGGTGGAACCTGTTTCCATTATAATTTCTGCATTGTCCTCATCGTATGAATCAACATCCAGATTCGTACTGGAAATTGAAGCTGTTGAATCACCAGTTTCTTTTTTAACCAAATTTTCATATTCCATTTCTGTGACATAACTTCCAATGAAGGGTGCAGATAACATCATACTGGCAATCCCTGCAAAGAACCCTTGAGCACCAAACGTGTTAGGTCTAGTAATTCTCATCTCTATTGACTTCTTAACTAATTCTTCATTAGTAATCTCTGGAAATTGTTTCTTCAATAAATCTATTGCTTTTGTGGCGTTGGAGATTCTTGTTCTATTTTTCAAATAAACCAAACCAAACCCTGCACCAAACATTAACCAAGATCCAACTAGGGTCTTGTTACAGATTGACTTGAAATAATCACGTAGGGTGATACGATCCTCTTTGGTAAGTCTATGATCTAAATCATAGAATTTGAGTGCAAATTCCGGAATTGGTGGTGGTTGACTTACCATAGGTTGTGACATGCTTTCAGTTTCTTAAACAATATTAGTAGCTTCCAACTGAATTGAGTTAGTTTTTTTTTTTACTTTTGAAATTTTTAAGTAGATTCAATTAAAAATTGGGTAGAAAGTGGAGAACCTGGATCTGAATTCTAATTGTATTGTACTATAATTTTTTTTGCTTGTCTCTCTTTCTGTATCTGCCGTGACTTGATTATAATAATGGCGTGAATATTCATTTTATTTTGATAAATTTGCTCAAATTTGTTACTAATGGAACAAGTGCTCATATGCATGCACTTTCATCATCGATACACTAATTAGGAAATTCGAATTAAAAGAGAAAAAACAATCTAGATATATATTGTTGGTATTAAATATATTGTATAAATTACAAATTTCAATGGCTGTGACTACCTTCTGAAGAACATGATGTGCATCCGCATGTGATTGGTGGTGTACAGCTATCATCATCATCATCACTGTCATTCAAGGCCATTCTTTTCATTAAATCTGATTTGCCAGCATCCAAATCTGGTGTATTTTTGTCACTAGGGGAAATATTTTCTAATGGCTTTATAAAAACTGCCTGCAACCAAATTCTATACATTTTCAATAATTTTTTTCTATTCACCAATAATCTTCTGTCTGTGGCTATTTTATCCTCTATGAAGCCTGCTTTTTTCACAAAAATATCTCTTAACTCTCCTTCAGTAAAAAAATAGACTCTAGTTCCGTCACCTCTGACATAAAAATTTTCATCTAATAACCTGTTTTTCTTAAATCTTACTTGTGCCAAATCATATCTACCATAATCTCTAAACAAGATTTTCCCACCAGGTTTCAAAATTTTATTTAGATTTTTCACAGCAAATTCCCATTGATTTGGAGCTAATGCACTAAATACGAAAATCATAACCACAATATCCACTGAATTTTCTTCTACTTCTTCAGGTAGTTGGAAATCTTCATTAGCTAAATCCCAAACATAAGCAGCACCATTGGTTGGGTTGAAATCTTCGCTTTCTCTAATTAGATTAACAGCATTTTTGCTGAAATCTACCCCGATGATTTTTAAATCTGGATTATTGTTTTGCCTAAGAACCGGTAACATGGTATTACCTGCACCTGCACCAATTTCCAAGATTTTAACTGGGTGTTTATAATCAGCTGAACTTACTTCGTATAACAAAGGAAATTCGATTTGCAACCATTTTCTATCTTTGAAGAAATTCTCTTTGTTGTTTTTATAAAAAATATCCCAGAATCTTTCTGGTTTATCATTATATCGTTTTTTATCAAAATCAGATACGGGGTTTTCAGATTGTTTCAAAATTTTCTCTTCTGCAAATTTAATTTGCTGTTCTCCCCATTCCACATGATCCCATGCATTATGGCTGAATACGTCTTCTTCTTTTTCTAAATATCTTTGTCCAAAAGTAAATGGAGAATCTTTACCTATTCTGGTATCGGACTCTACAATGTCACCTCTAATTCTTGAATCTAAACTTGGCTTAAGAATTTTCTGTTCGTCTTTGTTTTCGCTCATAATTATGTTATGAAAAAGGAATGTCAAATGATAAGTTTGTCAATAAGATAATATAATAAAAGAAATTTTTTTAACTATAGCATGTATCTGTTTATTAGTTAAAATTCCTATCTATATTTTTTTTTATTTTTTTTTTCTCCATTCAAGATGAGCAGAACAATTTTTCATTCGCGCGTATTAGATAAGAAAAGCTCGTTTTTCTAATATTTATTCTACCAATGCTTGTTGAAAATGCAAAAGATACAACGGTTTATTATTTCTATAGTATAAAGAAATGGGCAATTTATAAAAGTACTTAATATATATTCATATATATTTAATGTTTCTCACGTTTAATTTGCTCAAAATTTGTATGCTCACTAATGAAAGCTTCATCCACTTTAGCAGTTTGCAAACTAAGAGCAGGAACCACCCATCTACCACAGGAACATCTAGCACCTTTCCAGGAATACGCGCCTACTTTAGTACCACATCTAGAATTAGGACAGTAAAATTTACCTAATAACTCACCTTTATGGAGCTCTTCTTTCATCCAGTTTAATGGTTCCACAAAGATATGGGAACAGAAGTCGGATGCTTTTTCAATATTAAGAATACGGTTTGAATATGCAGAAGTTGTTATAAAGTTGGCATGTCTTGAACCCTGATCAGGTCTTTCGTGAGGAATGAAAGCGGTAGATAGTGCCAAAGGTTGACGGCACTTTTTGCATCTTAACTGTGTCAATTTTTCATCTTTGGACATAGTATTTTTATCTAATATATCAGTGTAAACATTATCATTAGCCAAGAATTTATTACGAATGTCTTCATCTTCCATTTGATTTTTGAAAACCCAGTCTCTGTAACCTTTTTCAGCTTCCAAATCTATTATCTCAAACTGATAGTCGTTATGTTGTAATGCTTCTTCATAAATTCTTAATTGGTTCATGAATCCAGTATTTGGTTGCGCACCTTCGCGCTTTCTTTGTACTGCATAAAGAGAATGTTGTAATGATAACTTATATCTGTACATCAAATAAGCTATTGTAAATGCAACACTTCTGGAGATTCCCTCTGAACAATGAATCAAAATAGCGCCTTTGTGTGTATTTTTCTGTTTGGCAGTTTTGCCATCATCATGATTAGTACTGTTATTTTCTTCTAGAGGGAATAACGCAGAATTGATGAATTGATTGGCTTCTTTGAAAAAATCCATTATATTTTCATTTTCTTCATCGTTGACCTGTATTTGTTTGACGGTATAATTTTTACTAAGTGACTCTGGAAGAGGACCCTTTATAATCGATAAGACATGTGTGATGTTGTATTTACCTTTCAAGTCCATGCCCACGATGACAGGCTGGGATGAGCCCACATAAATACCTCCTAAAATTCTCTCCATTTGTCTAATGTTCCAGTTGAAAAGGTTTTCCAGTTATGTCTTATGATATCTAAGTATAATTATCAATACTCCTGCCAGTAAAAGAATATATAAAGAAGTATTCAATTGTCTTAATGAGCATCTCCCTTTTATATTCTAGCACTGCATTATTTTTTTTTACGTTATTAAGGAGATCTCATCTCCATATTTTCTTTTCATCTTCTAATTTAGAGTGCTTATAACACAAAATATTAGCAGTGCTTCAAACCAAACAAAAATAGTAATAATAAAGTTACCCGCAAATTAAGCGTTATTTTGTAAAGCGAGATCAATCAAATTATTATGTGTCTATTAATTGATAAACTATGGTGATTTTTTTCTGGAGGACTCACCATGGAGAAAAATAGGAAAAAAAAACACAATTCAATATTGTCAATTAGTATGAAAACATACATAGAGTTATTGCAAATTTCAAAAGACAACCTATCAAAACCAGTCAGATCTCTATATTTTTTTTCCATATCATTGTTATTATTATTATAGATTCCTTCCTTTGTAATATATTTATCAATTATTTCTTACAATCAGTATCAGGACTGTTTGGGTTGATACACTTCTTATTTCTCACTTCTGTGTCTTTTATCGTTTATTCATCCATTATTCATCTTGCAGAAATACAAAGCAGCGATATAACGCAAATATGTCCACTAATCCAAAAATAATATTGGATACATCGCCAAGCGCGAACAACTTTTTTGAAGACTTGAACAACAACAAAAGTAGCTATTCTCCAATCCCTTTTAAGGAACCCTCTCCTCCTTCTTCACATGATAACACCGACCCTTCTGACTCAGCTTCAATAAAAACTTTTAATGTTACGGATAGATCACTACCGTCTCCTTCAATAACTTTAGACAGTAATAACCCTACCACCAGTTTGGAAAAGGAACCAAAGAAGGCTACGGAAAAACATGAGAAAATTAAACCAAACCGCACTACCAATAACAGCCAATTTGGTGATTCTACAATTTCGCTGTCCCATCTTTCCCCAAGCAGTAGCAAAATAAACCGTAAAAGATCAAATTCAAAGTCCAGAAGAAGCATATTGCCACCTCAGATGACCCCTGTCAATGAACCCGAAATCCCGAAAACAAGCGCTGTATCATTACTACAGGAACAGCATAATCAGCAGCAACAATCAATTGGTGTAGCGCCGCTGAATAATAATGCTAATAACAACAATAACAGTACAAATAATTTCCTTAGCAAGATTGATCGTTATCAAGTACAATATGTGCTAATTCTTACTTCTTTAAATAATACTTTTGAAACTAAAACCCTTCTGATTCCATACTATCCAAATGCCCTAAAATTAGGAAGACCTGCTGGTGTTAAAATACAACCAACTCCAACTAATGGATATTTTGATTCACGAGTATTGAGTAGAACTCATGCCCAACTATCTATTGATATGGCCACGGGCAAACTTTATTTGAAAGACTTGGGATCGTCAAATGGTACTTTTGTCAATGATAAAAAAATATCTTCCGATAAGGATAGTGAACCGACAGAGATAAAAAAGGGTGATGTTATTAATTTTGGATTTGACATTGACACACATCAAAATCATAGAAAGATTTGTGCTAAAGTTGAAAATATTTTGATTCGCCCAGTCTCTGGAAAATCTAAAAATAATTATGCAAAAATTGTTAATAGTTCTACAGGTTCTCAATTGAATAATAAAGAAAATTTGAGCTCTTCTGGAACACAAAATTATGCTGATGATTTAGATAAAATTAAAGCTATAACCTTGGAAAATGAGTTAAAAAATTCGATTTCTTCAAATTCTTTTGATTCTATTTTGTTTGGAGATATCTTACCTAACTTTGAAGATAATGTTTTGAATATTAAAAGTGATTCAATGACAGGCTTGTCAATTAACTCAAATTTGACAACTGCTTCAAGCTTGGATTTTCAGATAAAGACTTTGATAAATGAGATTTACATGGCTAAAAATACTGTTTTGAAGAACAAAGCAATTGAAATTTTTTTGAAAAAATATATTAAAAATTTAAAGAAAATAGAAAATGAAAAATCAGAATCTAATAAATTGAAGTTAAAAGAACTTGAACAATCTTTGATTAAAAGCTATGAGAAGAATTATAAAGATAAGCATGCGGAATTTGAAAATAAGTTAAATAAAATAAAATTGATAAATTCAAACTTAAATAAAGAAAATGATCAATTAAAATCAACTAATAAACACAATCAAGATTCCTTGCACTTATTACAATCTGAAAATGAGAAAATTACTGAAGAACTCAAAAGATTGAGCTCCAAAAATGAAGAAGATTTTTTGGACTTAAATGAGAAAATTAAAAATCTTGAAGCAACATTGAAATTAAAGGATGAAGATTTTCATTCAAGATTAGCCGCCGCTATTTTACAAGAAAAACAATCTAAAAAAATTGAGTTATCAGATAAATCGATTCAAACCGAAAATATCGGAAAGAAAAAATTAAGATTGGATATGATTCATGATAATGATAGTGATTCTTCTACCTTGAATGATGACGATATTAAAAATAAATCAAAATCTTTACAGCAACAGACAAGACAAACAAATGAAAATAATAATAACGAGTTCGATGATGAAATCAATATGCAATTACCAAATGAGAAAATTATCACAGACACAAAACAAATTAGTGATACTGATAATTATAAAGTATCAAAAAGCAGCCAGCAGCAACAAATTCCGAAAGAATCAGTTAACTCACCGTACAATTATGAATCTTTACTAAAAAAACTCAGTGAATTACAAACTCTGCATAGTAATGTCTGCGAGCAATTAGAAACCAAAACGAAAGAATTAGATATGTTGAATAAATACATTGAACAAAAATCTGGAAATTTAATCAATGGGCATGATTCTAATGATGTTATTATACCTTTAATAACTCCATCCAAGGCAAATGATACATCGAGATCATCTAGTATAAGTTCAGTTGGTGCTTCTCTGGTTACAGGTATAAATTTTGCTCGTTCAGATATTAATACGTCACCATCATCAATTGTTACCAGTTTCTCTACAAGTAATCATAATATTAATGCCGATAGCAATATTGATTCAATTATGAAAAAAAGGAATGTTAAACTGCTGAACATTGAAGCAGAAATATTATCAAATAATGATGATTACTCTTCTGGTATTGACTTGAATGATTCGACGAAAAAGAATCAACAGTCAGCGAAATTTAATACTTTGGCCATAATGGCTATTTCTATGGCTTTTGGCGCCTGCATTTTCTCTCAATTTCCAAAACAATAGTATATTCCCATTTAAATGAAATTTATAGATATAGCTAATTCTAAATGTAAAGATACACCTTTTATTTTCGAATATCATAATTGTAAGTTGAATAGCATATACAAAAGGTATAATGCATTTTACAAAATCAAAATATCTATTAATTATTTTGCTAATTCATCCAACACTACTAAGACACCACCTACCAAATGTAATGAACCATTAACGAATACATCAATTTTCTTATCTGGGAATTTTTTGGCTATATTATTGACAGCTTTAACACCACTTTCAATATCATGAAAGATATCAATATGGGTTTTATTTTCCGAACCTTCATTTTTTTGTAATAATTCTAATTGTGCTTTTGCTCTTTTCTGCATCTCTAAAGTATCTACTTGCTTTTCATCAACATTTATGCTTACTAAATCTATGTCGTAAGAACTATCTGACCAAGTTACATTTGTGGTAAAAATAGCATTATTGAATTTCACTTTACCATCTAATGTAGTATATAATTCAGTTAATAAGCTTTCAATATTTCTTGATTGTTGATTGAAGAAAAGAATTGTTGTTCTATCATCGTCATTAGCATTTTGACTTTTTTCAGATTTGAACCATTTTGCGGATTTATTTATACTTTCAACTGTGTGTGATCCATCAATAAACCATGTTAAATTCTTAAGAGATTTGTCTTTTAAAATTTGAGAACGGCCATCAATATGCGCTGTTTCTAATCCTTTGATTATCTGTTTTGGAAATACTGAAATCTGAGAAATGTCGTCAGGGACTTCTGAATTTGTAATCCTGCAAGTTTCATCTTTTTCATTATAAATCGGAATATTTAATTTTTTCAAATATGCCAAAAACATAGCCGTTGCTAATGAAGCGTTAATAGCTTGAACATCACCAGCTATACCTAATTTCAAACTTTCAATTACTGGATGAACTTTAACAAATTGAAAATCTGCTACCTGCTTTTCAATAGATCTCTCTCTAATTACTTTTTCACCCTCTGGCTTTTGTTCCACTGAAAATGCAAAACTGCCAGGCTTAAAAATCCCCGATTTGTTCCACGATATTTCCTCAATGGTGTTACCCAACATAAAAGTATGATCAATACCAATAGATGAAATCCCGCAAGATATTGGGTTTTTAATTATGTTGGTAGAATCCAATTCACCACCAACACCGACCTCATAAATTGCACACAGAACATTTTCTTTCATGAAAATATAAAATGACAAAAGAGTTAAATATTTGAAATATGCAGGCATTTGTTGCCTAGTTAAACTCGTAGTTACCTTTTCATTATTATTTGTTGAAGTTAGTAAATCATAAACTTCAAAGAAATATTTAGCAAATAACTCTTCAGAAATAGGTTCACCATTGATACAAATCCTTTCTCTCACTGATTTCAAATGCGGTGACGTATAAAGGCCAATTTTTCCAACTGGGTATTGCGATGCTAAAGAATAAAGGAATGCACATGTTGATCCCTTTCCTTTTGTACCTGTAACATGCAATACATTTAACTTGTTAAATTCAATTGGTTTATAACCGATTCTTTTACTGAATTCGACCATTTGATCAATAGTTTCCGTGTTATTACGATTTCCAGCAGATCTAATCAGCTGAATCACAGAATAATTTGATTGTAGATTGTTTAATGTATTAATGGCATCTTTATACGTTCTTGTTTTTGATTGTGATTCTGTCAATGAAGAAAAGTTCATGGTCACTGATTTGAGTTGTGATTTTGGTAAAAACCTTGTCTGTTTATCCCAAGGTATGTTCCTTATTGTTGATAAAGATAAGGTAAACTTAGTATTTAAACTAGTTCTCATAATGAAAAGAACAAAAATAGTCTTTTTTTTTAAAAAAAATAGTTTTGTTCGTGTTTAAATCACCAGCCTGTTAATTAATATTTGACATAGATTCGTTTATTTATTTCGTTATATCATGTAGTTATGATGTGTGTGGTTAATAACAACATCTCTTCTTTTGAGCTTTTTTTTTCTTTTTTTTTTTTTAGTGGTGTTTCTTTTTTTTATTGAACAAAAGGTAACCGCAGTGATATATTAAGAGTCAATTCTTCCGGCTGATCTCATTTATATATGAACAAATCAT
The DNA here is from genome assembly GCA_010994365.1 of Saccharomycopsis schoenii. Classification (NCBI taxonomy): domain Eukaryota; kingdom Fungi; phylum Ascomycota; class Saccharomycetes; order Ascoideales; family Saccharomycopsidaceae; genus Saccharomycopsis; species Saccharomycopsis schoenii. Next base: position 174,201 of record JNFU01000009.1, on the reverse strand, counting down.
TCATAAGTTATTTGAAATAATTAAGAAGAAATAAAAAAGTGGATACCTATATATTCGAAATATAAAAGAAGAGTTATTATAAGATCAGTGTTTAATATTGAATAACTTATAACCAGCTTGAATAGCCGTAGTTACTTTCTCATTTTTAATGGGTATTGTTTGTAATACAAAAGCGACATCTTTCCATTCTGCTTCTTTAGAAGCTTTATTTAATCTAGTTAACAATTTGTCACTCAAAGATTTTTGTTGTTTTTCCTTCTCTATAAATGCAATCAAAAATCTTAAAATTCTTTTCATTGAATCTTTGGGTAATGATGAATCATTAGATAATCCACTAAAAATATCAATAAACCCATTGTAAATGGCATTATCTTTGGTAGCTAATTCTGTAAAAAATAATCTACACATATCAGATATACCGTGATCCGCATTTTCTAAACATTTTGCCATTGTTGCTAATTGACCTTTGACTTTGACTTGCCCTGCTAATATTAAAAAGGTCACTGTCATTAAACAAGTTCTTTGCACCATGATATTAGAATCATTAAGACGACGATATAAATAATCTGTATTTTCATCGATTAAATTATTGAAACAAACTGCCATATCACCGAGTCCTAATACTGCATTAGATCTAATTACCGCATCAGGAGATTTTTCCATTAGCGTAATTAACAAGGATAAATTATCTTCACAATATTTAGATGAGACACACATTAATTTCTCCATACATAGCACTGCACTTCTTTGCAACACAAGATTATCATATTTGATATTATTAGAACATACTTCTCTTGCTAAAGGACCAAATCTTGCAAGCAAGGAATTTTCTCCAAATAGCAATTCTGTTTCTTTAATGTATGCAACCGCATCTGCAAAGTCATCTTCACTGGTTCCACCAATCATTTCCAATTCATCTTTTTCATTATTATTAGCATTGTTGACTGATGATGATGAATTAACTGATTTTTTTTTCTTTTTCTGTTTAGCCTTCTCTGTCTCTTGCTCAATTTTCATTTTTTTGAATTCTGCTTCACATTTTTCTAAATGAACAATGGTTTTTATAGCGATATGACCAACCATAAAAAAAAGTTGAGATAATCCAATAGTATTTGAATCTCCTTTACTTTCGCTGTTTGAATTAGAGGTAGTATTTTCTGGTCCTGCCTGCATTTCAATATCACCATCATGATCTGTTTGCAGCCCTTCATTTATTTTTTCAACAATAGGTTCATTGTGCTGTCTCTCCTCATTGAAAAATACATTTTTAATTTTTCTTTTCAAAATATGACTACAGACTTCATCAGGACGAGAAGCAATAATATAAATAGCATTAATTGCTTGTTCTGCAAATGGATACCATTCAGGATCATCACTGTACTCTATTAAACAATTACCAATCATAATTAGTGCCTCCTTTTCTTTAACAAGCTTGAATTTGGAGTTCTTAGAATTTTGAATCACTTTATCCGCAGGAATCACTCTTTGAAGTGCAATACATGTGTATTTAGCTAGTAACATATCTTCGATTTTTGGATTTTTAAGACCCACTTTAAGCATTGAATCAATATATCTTAAAGCAACTTCGTGGTTAGCTAATGAAATCATACCTAGGATGATTATGGCACCTCTTCTTTGTCTAGCATTTAACTGTAGAGCTTTAAAATTTTTCTTTTTATTAGCATGATTATTATTAGTATTTGGGATTGAATCATTATAAATTTGCCAAAGGATCTTAACTACCACATTATCAATTAATTGATCTTCATACATCAAACTTAAGAGTTTTTCTAACGAAGCTAAATCAGAAACCGAAGTTTGATAAGTTAGGGAAATTAAATTTTTAGCAATATAGGCAGCAGCCTGTAAAGCTGAAGCATCTTGAGGAGCAGTTAGAAACAATTCCTTATAACATTCAAGTAAATGATTAGTTATCGCTGTACCATCATCATTTGTACCTTTCATCCAAACTAAATGAAGCATTCGTTTAATACCAAGTTTAGCTTCTGAGACATCATAAGCATCCGCCAACACAAAGAAATCCATAGCTTCCAAAACTTCATTTTTATTTCTGGAATGAAGAAGTTTAGCTGATCGGACTGCTCCTTCAGTTACACACTTGATGAATTTTATAGCTTCTTCATAGTATTTTATGGTGAGCTTTATTTTATAATATGCATTTCTTTTATTATGCTGACTATCTTCATTTTCACCTTGATTTATTCGATTATCATTTTCTTCTTTTTCTTCTTCTTCTTCTTCTTCATTGGATAATACATTCTCTATCATTTGCAATTTCTTGTTTGTTTCTGCTAAACGTTTCTCCCATGTTGATAAATGTAAGGATGTGCCATGCAACATACCAAAAGGATGTGAGATGACCAACCTGGACATCAATTTAATGGAATTTCTTCTAACTAAAGAAGATTTATCATTTAAAGATCTGACAGCCAATTCCACAAAAATCTGTCTTCTCGATACAAATTTCACATTTAATTCAGCAACCTTTATTAATGCTTGAACAGCCTTGGTTCTGACAAAAGGATTCTGATCCAAAAATCTATCTTGAACCAAATCTAGTAAAGTGTCCGTTTGTGTTTGATATCTTTCAAGGTTTGACTCATTGGAACAAATATTGATTATAATATTCCCACAAGCTTCAATGACGGAACATCTCAAAGAAAAAGAGTTGTTATCTAATAATTTCGAGATTGACATCATCTGTTTTAGCACTAATCTAGGAGATAATTCTGACAACTTAATAATGAATTGGGATATTGATTTAGGGCCATTATTATCGTTCGCATTGAATTGTTTGTTACTCACTTCCAATAAAGTTTCTTCCACTAGCTGAGGATAAGCATATTTTTCGGCAATTAGATGAAGAAGCTCTGCCATTGCATGATTCAAATGGGTGAAATACGTCAAATTCTGGATAATGGCAGCCTGCGCTACGGCTGTATGATGATGATATTTAACAGCTAAAGCTATTAAGTTAAACATGTACAATTTCACCGATTGTACTTTCATTCTTTGTTCAGATTCCATTAATGAATAAACAGGTCTTGTTAATAAAGAAATAAATAAATCTGTCTCTGGAGTGGTTTCGAATAATCGATTTAATTTCAACATAAGCAACTTGCAGCCTGCATCTACACAAGATTCAATCTGATAGCAATTGTTTTTGAAAATTTCAACAATTTGGGCAGTTGGTTTTCTACCGGCAGAACCAGCACCACTAAAGTAGCCACTTATATCTTCGCTATCCAAATGAGACAATAGTACATTTAATAGATAAACATATATCTCTATGATCCTTTTATGGAGCTTGAAAGACTCCGTGTCTGAGATGTTAATAATATGGCTAGTATTTTCGACTTGATTTTTGATTGACGAATGGACAAGATCTACCAATTGTTTTTGCGCATTGATCAGAAGCGAAGGATAAGCCAAGCAGAGATCATTGATCGTATCAAAATTATCTTCAGAAGTAGCAACCGCATCTGACGCGAGTGCTAGGATATCTGTAATATTGGCCAATTTATCTTCTGGAGAGCTGATGGTATAGGAAGACCTATCAGACTGGTGGAAATTGGCAGAGTATTCAGAGAGGTCGAAGTTCATTATGTATTAGAATACTCTCGCTGGGTGAAGGAAACAAGCGCAATAATACTGATGGGTATAAGCGCGTTTTCGCTTGGTTGTTTGTGAAATAATGAATTTGTTGTGGCACCACGTTACTTCTTCTTGTTTTTTATTGAATCTAAGTATCTTGAAGTAGTTGTTGGTGGTAACAGGGATGTATATATGTATATTATGTCTATGTTCAATGCTTTACATATGTAGTGTGTTTTTGTTTGTGTTTTTTTATTTACTTATTTACAAATCTGCTTCTAGCTTTCACACCAGCTTTTTTGTTCAAAGAAAAAAAAAACAGAAAGAAAAATACAAGACACAAGTGCACATAACACGCAGCAATAATCCGCATCGCCGGACAGGGCTTAGACTTGAAAATAAAATAGAAGAGAACAATCTGTTTCTTTTTTTTCTCCCTCTACTCGATACTACACAATTAATAATAGTGACGATTAAAATACACATAATTTATATATACAGTGTGCATATAATAAGGTGCTACATGCTAATCAATCGATAAAATAATCGAAAATCAATCGAGAAGACACGAAAAAGGTAGAGAAGAGGTGTGCATGAATCAGTGATTGCATGTGTGCATGGAGAAATACGGACGCCAGGTCATTTATAATGCTATTTTTAAGTGGACGCGGTCATCTTTAGGAATTAACAAGCAGAATGCAAAATTAATAAAGCCTTTTGCTTATGCGGAGGTAGCGGTGATAGCCGGAGATCCGTTATTAGCAGGACTACTGTGTTACAGGCACTGGTTCCGGTGATGGTGGTGATGTCGGGAAAAGATAATCTCCGATGGTTCCAAATATTTAGAAAGAGTTACTCACTCAGAAAACAAAAAATGACATATCAAGCGCAGTTGGGGGTGGTCACTGCTATACGCAAACAATAGGCAATTATTAGTAATTAGTGATAGAAATCAGAGAACAAAGCGTAGCTGGAACGCGCACCAAATAAATCCGTTCAGAGCAAAGACATTTTTGTAGCAAATCCCCCTATACACAGAAGCCGGACCTTACTATGTCCGATGATGTCCGATTTTGTATGGGGTTTCAAAGACACCGGCTTCAATTTCAGGCTAACAAAACAGCCAAAAGTATTTCTGCGTCATCCTCAACGATGATTGTAGGTTTGTTTGATTACACATATACGGAATAACGTTTACCAAGTAGAACACCACTTTTAGACAATAATGGCTTCGGCATGTATACCAGGGTTGATGATGATGATGATATATATATATAGATGTAAAGTCTGCTTTAGTTTGTGTTTTTGCTTTTTTTTGCTTTTTCTGTAATTTCTTTTGTACCCATACATCTATATATATATTTACACATATATTATAGTTTTGCCTTGCTCTTCTATTTGATTTCCCACATAATAATTGCTACATCTCAGCCCAAACATGATTCAACTAACGGCAGCAAACACTCCTCGCATTAGAACCTTGAAAGCTTGCAACCAGTGCCGTCAACGAAAAGTGAAATGCGACGGTACTGCCCAATGTTTAAACTGTACCAAATACTCAGTTCCTTGTGTATATGATTCGGTCCCAAGTAAGCGTGTTGGTCGTAAAAAGGGGGTCAAATCCTTAAAGAAGAAGAATAATAAAGTTGTCAAAGTCGAAAGCAGTAAGAAACTTAATAACATCAGTATCGATATTGAAAAACAGATAACGCCAACCGCAAAATCTACCAGGGCTGCCATAAGGCTAGCAAACATATCAAAAAATATCGAAAATGAAAAAAATGCTAACCAGGCAGTGAAAGAACGTCACCCAGAAATACAGGAAAACAAGACCCCATCCGAACTACAACAAAAAGAAAGTTTGACAATTTTATCAACTGCTTCCAGCAGTGCATCTTTTATCAGCGAATCAGTATTGGCCGAGTCAATCAGCAAAATTTGCCAGCTGATAGATGCAATCAGCGAAAAGCACGGGATTTCTACATTGAAGCAAATCAGCAATGATGTGTTACTGGCACGAGCAGCCGATGGCACAGAATTAAGCATCAATGATAAATTGAACAATTTAATGAATTCTGGGATCCCAATGCTTTTGCAGCAAGTTGATTCTGTGTTGGATGACAATAATATATTTGGCGGCTCACCTATTACTAGCAGTTCTAGTATGAACACATATTACGATCAGCAAAAACAAGAAAATGTCACTGTGGAAAAAGATGATTCACAAAAGATGCTAATGGATGGCATTCAAAGTGCTGTCGAGTCACCATCACAAACTACAAATTACACAAGTGTTAGCAATAATAGCATGGCTGACACTTTTGATAGCTCAATATTTGTCAGAAACGATATTAATAATGGCAATGCTAATAATAGTAATAATGAACTGATGTTCCTTGATACAGACTTTTCTAACATTTCAATGTTTTTTAATTCGGAGTTATCTATGGATTTGGGCGAATCTTTAATGATCTCATGAGATTTTGATACTATTTTTCTTTTTCTTTTCCTTTATTTTTCATATTTTATTTTTATGGTTCCTTATTAATTTGGTTTTGTTCATAGTTTTATTTTCTTTTGTTTTTTTTTTGTTTTTCTGTTATTGTAAATAGCTTAATGCCCTTTTTCTTATTTTTTAGTACTTATATATAGTTATGACTTTGAAGATAATAGTTTGATACATTACATGTAACATAAGATTGAACTCATATAAACAACTTTTACGTGCTTTGCTACAAAATCCAGAATTGAGTACAGAAGGCTAGTGAGTGGTTCTGATTCTTATTTCTCTTGATTAATATTACTAGAAACACTATTAGATATGCGTGGCACCCTTGTATAAATGATCTGCCTTTGTACAACCGATTTCCTTTTGAGTGTTCACACACGTGTACAAGTCTCCTAACACTGCGGAAAAGTTGCAGTCAAAGAAAATGTAGATATAAACACCTTTTAAATTGTTATTGTTAATCGTCAAGAAGAAGCGTAGAAGAAGTTGAGGAAGCGTACGAGGTCTAGACAACGTAAAAGAATTGGCGAGCGTGACTACGTCGATAAGTCCGCCAATAAACGTATACACTACTTAAAAGTTAGTAGAAACCTTCATATATGCCGATCACGTATTATGGTTACTTTTACGGCGTTATCTTGTACGTTAAAAACATTCAGAGATCAACAGATTTTAAGCCTCTTTTTCTATTTAAAAGTTGAAATTGCACATTAGTAATACTTCGAGCAAACCGCAAAGGTGGAGAAATCTAGTCTGCTGGAGGGCCATGTCTTCACGTGACTATCCCGTGACCCAAATGTAGCATTTATGCACTCACATGAAGTCTCTTATTGTGTACTATTGAACACATTGGAAATTGCAGAATATCGGTCCCTCAAAAACGGATTCCCCGCGACGATGTAGCTCTGGCTACGAGTCTATTAATAAGAGGGTTCTACATAAATTAGAAAACCAAAATATACGCACAAAAAAAAGGAAGACCTTTATCAGCATTGTTTTCTATTGTTTGTTTCACATTCGTTATATTATAGATTATTAAAATAACAGATATTTGGACAATAGTTACTCAGCCGCTTATTTCAGTTATACAATAAGTTTCTTCATTTCTTGCACCCGCTCACCAAAATAGGAAATATCGGGCATGGTCCCGCATATATGTACATATGAATGTGCAAAGACACTGAGCGAGCTATTTTCATAGTCACTCATTTAAAAATAGCGTGCTCAGCATCGGCATTTGTGTGATAAACAGAAGATGAGAAAATACTAACATTTCCAAATTAGTAATAAAGTATCAACAGTTTCAATAGCATTTGCCAATACTTATTTTTCTTGCTGTAACTATATATGCAGATAACTGTAAAAGGAGGTGCTGATTTAGTCAGGCGTTGGCATTTTACATTTTATACTCTTTAGTTTATTGTATTTTTATTTTTTATTTTTCTTGGAAATATGTGCCAACGCTGTTGCAGACACGTGATTGTTGTTCCTCGACCATCTCTAGCTCTCTAGATCTATCTTGCCACGGTATTGGCTTGGGACAGTTTAGGATGCCCAAGAACAGCAGAACGCAATAACATTTTGGTTAGTCCAGGATGTCGTTGGTATTTGAGAACAGTACAATTGTAGCAGTAAACGGCTGAAATGTATTTGACTATTTAATTCATTGCACTTTGGCAAATGTAAAAATAATAAAAGAAGATGATAAGTTGAGTATTGCTGCGGGTAAGACAGGTATAACAACAGGAGAAGAAAGAATGGTGTACACATGTAAATATACTTATTAAAGGATTATATCGTCAAACATCGAAAAAAAAGGGGAAATTAAAACTATTGTATCGTATCGTATCACATTTAAAATAAAACAAGCAAGTAAGCAAGGACTGCAGACTATCAGAGAGCAGCCATTGCGGCAGCAGCAAGAGCTGCGGCAGCGGCGACAGCGGTGCCACTGCGGCCATTGACGGCGGCGTTGGATGCTTTGGTAGAGGAAGAGGTAGAGGACGCAAAGTTGCTGACAATCGAACCGGAGATGTAGCTTGCGCGCGAGGAGGAAGAGGAGGAGGACGTGGTGACGGACAGGAGGGTGCTCGAGACGCTGGTAAGAGTTGTGGAGTTTGCGGTTGTGGCCAGGACGCCAGGAGGGACGTAGGCAGAGCCTGTTGTGGAGTAATTCAATGTCTGGGAGTGGGGGGTGATCTGGATCTGGATGGAAGGTGATGCGGCGGCGGCGGTAGAAGCATCGGAAGCGTCCGAGGAGACAGTGACAGAAGAGGAGACAGTGTCAGAAGAAGAGACAACATCGGGAGAGGAGACGGCGGCAGAAGAGACAGCGGTGGTGGAGGACACGAGGTCGGCAGCTGTGTCTGCGGACACAGCAAGAAGCTGCAAACAGAGGAGGAGCGGGGCGCGGAGGAGCATGCTGAGGCGATTGGCGAATGAGAAGCAGGGTGCGATAGAGTACGCTGGAAGACGGGCAGGGCAGGATTTGGGGACGGCTGGGACAAGCAGACAGAAAGAAGAAAACGACAAGGAAACAGACAGGCTTATATAGCTTTCTTTGGGCCACCAGCGGTTGCAAAATTTTTCAGAACAATACAGAATACATGTTGTATGCAAAAAGCAGATTATATATACAAATACGGGACGCAGTTTCATGCCTGGAAGAAATCCATTTTTGATGGATATTATTCTGCTTGCAAGCAAATGGTGCGTTTTGTTGTCAGATGCGCAGAACAAAACAGTATGGCGGAACCAGAGAAAGGAAAAGAAAGGAAAAGAAAGGAAGAAAACGAGGCGAAAAACAGCGGAAACACAGCGAAACACAGCAGAAAAAACAACCAGATAAAAATAGAGCAGGAGCTAGAACCCAATCGAAAATACAGACAAGCGCCCCGACAGCGAAAAAAGCGAAAGCGAAAGCGAGAAAAAGCTTACTGGCTGCAGCAGAACTCTAATTTGTAGATTTTGTGTGACACATGGAGCGCATGAAAAAGGCTGCGTCGCCAACGCTGTTTTGCAGTGGATGAGGATAACCGAATGATAATTAAAGAATGCTGAAAGTGTTAATGAGGATATTGATAATTGGTGTGCTGCGCAGCGAGTATTATTGAACATGATTGCAGAAATAGTAGAGATTGCAGAAAATTCACAAGGAAGTTGCTTAAGCAAATTGCGATTAATGCTTTAAACTAATTAAAATAATGCGTATGCTAACTATTGTACCACTATATTACCCAAAATATTAATTACTATATTGCACTGATTACTATACACTAGTTATTATATCACGCTAATTATCATATTACGCTAATTACTATTTTACACTAATTTATCAATTTAATTTATTATTTTGTTTTTAGCTGTATTGCCTGTTATGTGTTTTTTTTATTATTATATATTATATTATATTATATTATATTATGTTATATTGTTTCTTTATGCTTTCTTCTTTCCTGTGCATTCTCTCTGATTAGCCTTCATTCCTTGTTGTAATTTGTTCGATTCAACTCTATGATCCTATATTTCTATAATTTTACTTTATACTCCCAGTATTTTTTTATTATCAATGTATTGCTTCTATCAATCTTTTTCCATCTTATTAGTTTTTTTATTTTGCTATTTTTACAATTTTCAGCTTTTTATTTTTAAAATTTTAACTTTTTATTTTTACAATTTTTAGCTTTTTAGCTTTTCAATTTTCTATTATTTTCTATTATTTTTTCCATTATTTTCTATCATTTTCTATCATTTTCTATGCCGTATTTTGTGTTTACTATTCCTTTTATTTCCATCCATAGCAATTCTGTCCATAGTATATTTTTTCATATTTATCGTATTTTGTATTCCTACCGCATTATTTCCCACCGTTCGTTCCAGCCTGTCATTGAACACTACTCACTCCTACAAACTACCTCTGGTCATCTTTCGTCACCTCTTACCACTCTTTATTGCATTTACCGAATTACGAATACGCTTATTCACAACAAATGCACCAAAGTGCTGTCTCCTCCTCAACGTAGGCTTTCTTCCTTTCCCGTCCGGCGTCGGCGTGCGCATAGAGATAGTTATTTTGACATATGCCGATGTCCACTGTCCACTCACGTTCCGCGCTATCATAATGTCCCGCCAGGGTATCTCGGCAGTATTGCCTGGACAGGCAGCACTGCATACGACATATTCCATTGCATTCGCGCGACCAAAACACGATTTTCCAGCCTAATTGACCCGTTGCGCGAGAAACAAGAGCGAAAAACAAAAACTGAAGATGATAATACTGGAAGAAGAACTAAAAGAAAAAAAAACTAAAGAAAAAAAACCAAAAAAAAAAAAAAAAAAAAAAAAAAAAAAAAAAAAAAAAAAACAAAAAAAAAAAAAAAAAAAAAAAGAAAAAAAAAAGAAACAGTCGCTCGCTTGTGCATTCTGGTGATTTCCGATCCTGTATATATAAATGATGACTACTTTCCATGTATTTGCTCTCCCGAGACACCCTTAGCACACTGCAAATCCACCCACGCAAGTCAATAATCGACAGCACCCAGCACCAAAAACACTAGAAACACCAAAAGCACCATCGCAGCAATGAAGATATTCGAATCCACACATGTGTTCAACTATCCCTGGGACCAGGTCTCGGCCGCCAACTGGAAGAAGTACCCCAACGAGATGTCCACCCAGGTGGTGGCCGTCGACGTGCTCAGAAGAGACGTCGACCCGACCACCCGCGTCTTGAAAACAGAGCGTTTGATCACCTGCGAGCAATCCATCCCCTCCTGGCTCAGCTTCGTCGTCGGCGGCATGAACAGGTCGTACGTCCGCGAGATCAGCGAGGTCGATCCTGTCAACAAGACGTTGGTCATGCGTTCCATCAATTTGACAATGAACAACCTCTTGCAGGTCTACGAGGTCGTCACCTACAAGCCCGACCCTGCTAGCCCGGCAAGCAAGACCTTGTTCAGCCAGGAGGCACAGATCACCGCCTACGCCTCCATCGCCCGTTTGTGCAACAAGGTCGAGGAGTGGTCGGTAGACCGCTTCGACTTCAACGCCAAAAGAGGCAAGATCGGCTTCGAGTCCGTGTTGAACCAGGCCAACCAAAACTGGAACGGCGTCAGAACCGCCATCGAGGAAACCGTGAGCGGCAACTTGAACGAAGTCAAGTCGGTAATCGATGAAAAGGTCAATGCCTGGGACGAAGTCACTGAGAAAGTCAAGCATCAGTTGAGCAAACACGACTGGTAATCTGCCAGGATGTGACTTCAACATGTCTTGTACATTAACTCTCGCAGCTTGCTCGCGCGCCCTGCCACATTGCGCATGCCTCATTCCTACTCTATGGCATGTGTGCACCGAGGCTCCCGTCTCTTGCTCCCCTTCTCCATTTAATATTCCTCTTCAAAAAGTAATTGCATAATCATATACCAACATGTCTGGCTTGTAAATAACATCAGAAACGTTTTCCAACCCAAGCAGGTGAAAACAAGCTCCCATTGTTCACAATCATTTAGCAAAGTTTAAAATAATACTTAGAGATCGTCATTTGTGTTTCCCTTTTGAAATTTTTTTTTTGATTTCCTTTAATAGTTCGCCTTTCTCCAGTGCATACACATATCAGATAGATAGATACATTCATTTTTTTCTAAATATACAAGCGAGTTTGAATTCTTTTTTTTTTTTTTTTTTTTTTTGAAAATAACCTCTGTAGGATGATGCCAAATTCAAAATTAAAGTAAAAAAAGGAAAAATAAAAATCTTACGTAATCATCGTGTACTTGATTTGAACACCCGCTTATTGCTTCTCGCGTTTCCATGCAGCGTCTTTTCTTATTCGCTAGATATCACTTCTTTCAAATGTCTCCCTTAGTTGTTGCAACTTTGCACTTCCCCGTACTCCTTCATATGATTCGCATGCCAAAATCCGTAAAGCTCGGCTCAATTAAACTACTCAATCTTACATTATAAACTTTAACAATAAATATATGCTATATTTTAAACAGAAAAAAGTCATACAATAAAAATTGAAAAATTATTATCTATTTAGAAACATCATGTCATTTATTTGCTAACCTTGTAGGTGGTGTGACACTTACCACAGTATTGTCTGTCACCGTGGTTAGCTAAGAAAACACTTGGACCACAAGTTGGTTGAGAACATTCTCTTCTCAATCTTTCGATCTTTCCGTCATCGTCAACCTTGTAGTAGGTTAAGACAGCTAACTTGACCTTCTTGTGCTTGTGCTTAATCTTCTTTGGAGTGGTGTAAACCTTCTTCTTCTTCTTCTTACCACCACCACCTCTCAATCTTAAAACTAAGTGTAAGGTAGATTCCTTTTGGATGTTGTAGTCAGACAAGGTTCTACCATCTTCTAATTGCTTACCAGCAAAGATCAATCTTTGTTGATCAGGTGGAATACCTTCTTTGTCTTGAATCTTGGACTTGACATTGTCAATAGTGTCAGAGGATTCGACTTCTAAAGTGATAGTCTTTCCTGTTAAGGTTTTAACGAAAATTTGCATCTTTAATGACTTGTCGGCAAAATGTTAAAAGTGCTTCTTTCAAGTTATTGATGAAGAAAAGGAAAAACAAAAGAAGAGCAGATAATGGAAAGGAAAAATGAAACGATAAGTAAAAAAAGAGCTTTTGAAATATTTTTCATTTTTTTTCTCTCTTCTTAGAAACTCTGTGAAAATGAGTAAATAGGCAAAGATATGAAAGAGTGAATTCAATATGGGCCATCGTTACGTAACGCACACATAATAATTCTCTACTGGTGTAGGGGTGTATACTTGATTTCATATATAATGAATATAATACAAATGAATCTCCTTCATTTTTTCTTTATATATATGGGCCACCACGTGCATTACTTTTTTTTTTCTTTTTGTAAGTATTTTATTTTACTTACTATTTGTCTGTATGTGTGACTTCGTACGAAAGTGATATTTTTGAAATAGTTTTAAAAAGAGAAAAGAAAAAGCGTTTATCCCGTGAGTGTTTAAGACCTCCAGAAGCGCACGTGCCTTTTTCTTTCTTTTCTGTTTTATTGCACACTTGAAACAAGTGGTTTTTCGGTAGAATACATGGCATGCATAGTTCCCAATAAGTGAATGAACTCAATCCAAAATTCAGTCAGATTATGTAACATGCATGAATCGCTTTCAGTAAATTAGAATTGCAATTAATTGTAATATCCATCGTCAGAATGGTTTTTAAGCGTAGCAATAATGTCATTGAGAAGATCCCAGGGAGAATACAATGTGTGAGTTGAAAATTTATGGAAATTATATATAAGCATAGAAGAAGAACCTCCTTTCTTTCAGTTTCTTCTTTTTCTTTCAAAAATTTATTAATCGATTTTCCATCATTTAATATTCCTTTTGTCTTTAAAAGTAACAAGATCCCTGAATTTAGAGAAGAAACAAAAAGGAACAGAACTTAAAGAAAAGATTCAATTAGAAATAATGCATAATAAACAGCTCTCATCATCTGAGGAATCCTGTTCATCTGGCCATAAAAGCATCTGCTCTTACTCTACAACAATTACCCAGGATTCCTCAGCCAATAACAATCCTAGCAATGAGACATATCAGAGAGACTCATTAAAGAATCGCTTATCACAATATCAACCAACGAATACCTCGCCACTTAGGTTTACCAAACTTACGTTTGAAAGCAATGAATGTGAGCAAATACCAATAAAACCAACAACAACAACAACAGCAACAACAACAAAAACAAAAACAACGGATGATGGTTTCAACTTCGAAGAGGCCAATCTAACACCTATAAAAGCAACAACTATCAAACACAAGTCTGTCAATGGAGTTGCTAGAAATAACAGTGTCTACGAAGCTTCAGAACACGAATCATCTTTTTCATTTGATAATACTGTTGATCTCCAGGTAAACAAAATTTTTCCAAATGCTGCCACTATGGAGCGTTTGAAGCCTTCTGCAGATATTATTTCCGCATATTCTCCGGTTAAACCTTTGAATCTTCCTATAAAACAAACAGCTTTGAGGATATCTTACAGTACCAAAGAATTCAACCATAATAAATTTATTGGTGCTGGCGCAAACCTTAGTGAAGAACTGTTTTCCCCTTTGGACAACGATAAAGAAATAGAAGAGATCCCAAAAGTAATTCTGCAACATTTAGATTTAATCAGAGATACCAGAAACTTGATAAATAATAATACCTTTAATAAAATCACAGATTCAAGAGAAAGTAGTCCTGAGAAATACTCTGCTATAATGCAACCAATAATTGAAGAGATGCCACAAAATGTTCAAAGAAGAACTTCCACGAACCCTTTCGAAGCAAAAGTCTTACAAATGAAGAAATCTCAATCCAATTTGTATAGTAGCACCAGTGAAATGAACCAGAAAGGTGAAAAGGATAAAAATCAAGATTTCCTTACAGTTAAACCACTTTCATTACCAAAGCAACTTAAGAAGAAGCTTTCATTTATTGACTTGAACCCTCGGGAGTCAATAGAAAATATTAGAGCGGTCGTAAGTAATAGTGCTAATAATGTTGACCCTAGAAAATCTAGTTTTGTGGTTTTGGGCGTTTCATCACATGATACTATCTCTAATAATTCATTACCTGCAATTTTGGGAGCCTCAGAAAATGCAAATACACTAAAGAGACAGAAAACTGGTGATATAATTGTCGTGAATAGCTTTGGTAATGAAGTTGATGATATTCCAGACTACAATCCATTCAGGAAAAACAACTTCAATTCTGTTGCTCCTGTTACCAATATGGCAGCTATTAATACCACAACTGCAATCAATCCAGATGTCCCTGCTAGATCTCCATTTAGACCAATTTTGGAAAAGTTCGATACCCCAATCACAAATATCTACTCTCGTATGGATCTCGATGTTACACCTAAATCAAAAAACATGTTAAGTCCAAGGCTAGAAAATCTGAATGCAATGTTCATTCCTGTAGCTGTGGATTCTCCAGTTGGATACAAGCAAATCGAACCGCTAAAATCTACTGCGGCTCAGAATAATGTATCCAAGCCAGCTCTAATTATCACCAACGAGACCATTCAGGAAAATACAAAAAGAATTATCAACTCCACAAATAGTAACCTTAAAAGCGTAGAGACTGTTTCAGTTTCCGCTCTTAGACATACTAATTCTATTCAAGAACAGTACAGAGACCTTGTTGACATTGTTTCGCCATATTCTAGAACTTCAATATATGATATTACGGAAATAACTAAGAAATACTTATCAGCTCCTACATCTCCTGAATTGCAAGATCTACAACAAAGTTGTATTGATGCTTTATGCTCAACTTCAATCAAAAAGAATGAGCCAATTTATGATGAAGAATACAACGAACTGGCTAGAAACAAGAGTTTTAGAAGCAGTAGCAGTAATTACAGCAAATCTGTTTATACTGTTACTCCTGAAAAATGTGTCACGGTTTCCCCTAAACTCAACAACAAAAACTTTCCACCGAATATTACTGATTCTCCGAAATCGATCCAAAGTTTGACTTCTGCTTCCACTATTCTGGTTATAAGTGATGAAGATGGCTTACCCCAGACCGAACTTATATCAGAGCAGGATCTTTATTTAATTGAGCAATCCATCACCGATGATTATCAATCTAGAAAGAAAGAAGCTAGAAAACTGAAGTTACAGGAATTTGGTTTTAATGACACTGAAGATAAGTCCAATCATAGGATGTCATATTCTTTGCTTTATGGTGCTGCTATCAAAGACACTCAGACTACAGTTAAGAGGTTATCAGACAAAAAAAAGTCAAGAATAATCAGTCAAGACTACTCGGTTTTGTTAAAGAATGGAGATAAGCCATTTAAAAGAATCGTTAGCCAAAAGTACACTTACTTGAAGGGTAAGAAATCAGCTAAGTTAGCATTTGTTGAGGAGCATACGGAATCCCCTGTTTCTGATTCCCCAAGACTTAGAGCTTTACAATTCGAATCAAATGATTTCTGCAGTCCAACCTGTAGCTCCCCAGCTACTAATTTGAAACATTTAAGATTTCAAAATAGTTCTATAAAGGTTTAAGATATCTATAGCCTTGTGCTAACCAATAAGAACAGAGCAATTTTATTTTACACCTTCTTTCTTAACAAATCATATTTTATTATATATTTTTTTTTGTTTTGCATTCATACATAAACACTTATAGATCATAATAGACTTTATTTCATAGACTAATTATTTGTTGTAAGTTCTTTTATATGATTAATCCAGATATGCACTGATACTGTATTTAGCTTATAAGGGAGTTGTACTGTTTTGATTTAATGCGAACGAGAAAATCTTACTAATATAGAACAGAAAAAAGTACATTTATATGAAAATGGTGATGAATGAAGAATATAGGGAGAAAAGAAGTAGGGAAACTATAAACCGAGGTTGAAAAAATTGAAAAAAAAAATTATTAAAAGAAGAAAGCAAATGAATACATCTAACCAGCAGATATATCTCTAAAAATGAAATAAGCTTTTATCAAGAAAATCGCTAAAAGATCCAGCTTTTAATTAAAATTCTTAAGCCAACTCAAAATAATGCAGGTTTCATAAAAATATAGCTGCGATGGCACCGGCAAAAATGCCAGCAGCGCCAGCAATTGGCCCAGACACACCGGCATTTTTGTGACTTTGACTAATAGACCAGGTGCCACTGTACAGGAACAGAGACATACTGCTAATGGTGGTCGGAGCTTCAACAAGTTGACTACTAACAGTAGAAGCATCAATAGTGGCAAAACTATAAGTATTATCATGTTCAGAAGCACTAAGATAGTATGTTTTTGGATGTCCATCATTGCCCCAAGAAGTAACAGTTTGTATAATATTTGGGTTTTGCATAACATAATCGAGATGGGCACCGCCATTGCTGTCATAAGTAGTTGTCGTATAAAAGGCACCAAAATCAACAATCTGGGTGTTGATTAGAGTAGTAGTCAATGTGTATTCTTCGGAGACATAGTTATTGTTAGCAGTGGTTTCAATTTCACGACCACCCGCAAAACTTGTCGTCAAGTAGCCGTTTGGATCAACGTAAGTAGTCGTTGAGGCAGCACCCTCAACGGTGCTATAAACTAAATGATTATCGTTGTTTATTTGCGCATTAACTGGAACGTATGATGAAGTTCCAGTGACAACTTCGACAAAAGTATGAGTAGACTCAGCAAAGGTTAATGTGATTAAGAGAACAATGACAAGAGGAGCAAACATTGTTTAATTGTTGGCGGTACCAGAGATAATAGATGGTCAAACGAGAGAAAGTGTCTTTTCTAGTGTTATTTTATATAGAAAAAGGGAAAAGGTGAAACATATTGAAGACCCAGACAAGGAACCATTGCTTTATTTATAATAAACCAAGTAATAAATAAAAAGCAAAAAGCGTCTTCACGTCATAGTAGAAAAATAATCTTTGAAAGGCAAAGCATTGACATTTAGCTCCGATATATTTCCAAAAATATCACATAAGGTTTCGCCAAATGAATTTCTGGAAACGTGGAAATCTCATGCTAACTAGTTAGAAAAGGCTCTGAATAAATAAATATATAGTATGGGAATAGGTATTGCTGCTCAGAGACAGGGCTAAAGTTATGCATGTTGAAAAATGTTGCTAAGTATTAGCGTGTGTAATGCACGGCAACATTTTTCACTACTTTTTTTTCTTCTATATCTTTATTTAGTAACGATAAAAATAAATAGTTCATCGGAAATACTAGGGAATGCCATAATGGTTCACTATCACCAGTACATATTGGGGAGTAAAGGATTGACATATTGGCAAGCAAGTAATAATAAACAAATGTGTATTTCATCTTTAGGCAAAGCATCTTGCCACCACAAAGGTTATCAGTAAGAATTCAAAAACGATATTAGCTAATTGTGCGCCATAGGAAAGCGAAGTGCTTCCAGCTTACTATCTGTGCGCTTAAAAAATGCAATGATTGACATTATCACACATAAAGTAATAGAGGAAATATCATTTGTTGTGACAATAAGTCGGACTTACGATTGATATCTTACAAAATAATTAGTCTGGCATCTTATTCCCAGAATCAATATATAAGCAAAAATTATATATTTGATTTGACAAAGCACAGTTAATGAAAATGAAGCGCTCGGTACATAGAAAATTGCTAGCTCCTGAAATTATTGTAATCAATAGAGTTTTTCCGAGACTATACCGAAAGCTTTTTTCGGTAGAATCTGATGAAAATTTCTTTTTTATCTGTGCAATGAATTAGGCTTTTTCGCTATTACAGGAGGGAAAAAAAAATAAAAGCGATGATATGCGTAAATAAGCGGGGAAATCCTTAATATCAGCTTTTTATCCTTAATACATCCATTCTTCCAAAAATTTCATTAAAAATAACCTTGTTACCTCCAATCTTCTCATCTTGTCTTTGCTTTCTTTGAACTGTGATGAATCAAGGTGACTAAAGGTATTCTGCAATATTTGCTTTTGTTGTCGGGGCTTCGTATATACTGGTTCAAGAAAAAAAACAAATAATAAATCATTATTCATTAAAAGGAAAACGTACAAATAGATTCTGGTTTACGGAACAGCAATACTTCCTTCCCCAACCCAGCTATTTAGGATAAAAATATAATCAGAAGATGTCGTCAAATGATGTTATATTCAATCTTGGTGACATAATTTGGTGCTCTTTCAAACCAATGATCAAGATTTATACACTTCTAGTGATAGGCTATTTTTATGGGAAGCGGAATATTTTCAGTTTGCAAACGTCCAGAGATGTATCATATATCAATTTGCACGTGCTTTTACCTACTTTGATTTTTCAGACAATCGTGACAAACTTGCAGTACACAGATATCAAGCAAGTAGCAATCTGTTGCTTCAATAGCTTTCTTTACATAATAATATCTGGTCTCCTCGTAACGTTATTAGCATTGGCCGACTTACGCACCAATTGGTTGATTATTCCAGATTGGAGATTCGGATCCACTTTCTATATGATGTTCAGCACAGGGTCTAATATAATGGTTGCCTTTTTGCAGTCGTTTGAAAATTATCCAAACTACTTTTTCTCCACTGCCGAGGAGCTAAACAGAGGTATGGCATTCATTTTTATCGCATTTGCTTGCACTGAGTTTGTTGTTTATAATTTGAACGGACAAAGGTTGGTCAAATTAGATTTTGATCTTGATCCTGAATCATCGTGTGAAAATGATGATAAGTATGATATAAACGAGAAAAAAAAAGATCCAATTGGTAACAATGTGATAAATAATGGAAATAACAGTATTCATCCAACTGGTCAAGAGAATAGAAACGATAATGACAACGAGAGCATAAGTTCCATTTTATCTTCTGAGGAGTCTGATTCAATATCAGTAAATAATAATCCAGTTAGATTTAGCAATAAATCAAAATCTAATAATAAAAACAATGACATAAGGTCACTAACTACAGTGAGTACCAGCGGAAGTCTTATCAGCGGTGATCTACGCCGTTCTAATTCTAGAGGATCAAGTCTATACAATAGAAGTAATAATGGGAAGAAGTTGCGTGCCATTGAATTGCGTCTGTTACCAACACAAAAACTAGATGATGTTGTGAATGAATTTGGTGGCCTCGCAGAAGCTAAAAGAAGAGCTAGTAGAAATAATAACAAGGATATAGAGAATCCTTTGGATTTGATTCGGTCAGCTAGTAGGAGGGCCGAAGAAGCTATGATCTCTGATGATAATGCTTCAAATAATATCAATATTTCTGCCATTACCACCCCTTCTAACAAGACTAATATTCCTTTCATATCATTTGTAGTCGCAAGAATTAAGGCATTGTCTAAAAAAGATAGTGATAGAGATTCAAAAGAAGGGATCATTTTAAGCGATGAGAAAGATATGTTATCTAACAAGGCAAGGTCTAACTTATTCAAATTTTTCATGAATTTTATAAAATCATTGTTTAATCCATTGATTTTAAGTGTCCTAGTAAGTTTTACGGTAGCTATGATCCCTTGGTTAAAGAATTTGTTTGTATTCACTGAGGAACAATTTGAACCTGCAAATACAGTCAAAACAGGGATACATAATGCTCCTGATGATTACCCTCCATTGAATATATTCATGACCTATGCAAGCTACATGGGAAGTGCACAACCACAAATCAGTTTGTTTCTTTTAGGAGCTGTATTTTCTAGATTAAGTTTTGAAAAGATACCAGATTTTCACTTTTTGGTAAAAATCATTTTTCTTTCAGTATTGAAACTTTGTGTTCTTCCAATTATTGGGATCTCTTGGATTAGTTCAGTGTATGATAATGTTTCCTGGTTTGGCGATCAAGTTCCGCAAAACAGTGCTATTTATGTAATGTGTTTAGTATGGGCGTTACCTGGCTATACATCCCAAATATTTTTAACAGCGTTATATACCAGAAATGACGATAAAAACAGGTTGGTGAATTTGGCATGGATATTCATTGTTGAATTTTCGATGTTTATAATCACTTTCCCTTTTATATCTTCTTTTGTTTTAAAACACATGTTGCATTACTAGATATTCATTTTTTTCTTTCTTGTTTATTAATTTAAATATGACTTTTTTATTTTTTGGCAAGAGGCTATATAACTATTTAATTATCTATTTTAGTAGTATTATTATTTTATTCAACTACATGCATTTGTTGAATTAAATTATGTATTTATAAAGAGCTGAGGAATCTATAGATCTTATATAGCACAGGTTTGTTTCCTTTTTTTTTTTTTTTAATAAGATAACCAAAAATGATAGAAATATTATATGAAATTTGAAACAAAATCATAAAATATATACATATTAATATAGCCAGATATATAATTCTTTTTTCATTTTAGGATTTTCTTAAACCATTACAGATGTTTTAAAAAATTCTTTTACGAGTCTTTGGTTGGTGAACATCAACCATAGGTCTTGGAGCAGATTCTAAAGCAGCCTTCTTTTCCTCTAGCATTTTGACTTGCTTAAGTAATTTCTCTTTCATTTCTTTATGTCTTGAGAATAATTCAGCCTCAGATTTTTGCAATTTCATTTCTTTTTCGGTAACCTTTTGTTGGAAGACAGCCTTCATTTCAGCTTCCATCTTAGCTAATTTAGCTTGATGTAATGCTTTTTCTTCTTGTTGTTTAAGAGCAGGATCGAATTCCTTGAAAACAGAATCATCTTGCTCAATACCCATGTTCTTTAATTTAGTAGAACGGTAATTCTCATATAATACCTTGGAAGTGGTTTCTCTCAATTCTTCCAAGTATTCTCTGATCAACAATTCACGCAAGTTGACAAAATCACAATGTTCTGGATTGTCAATTTCGATAACACCCCATGGATATGATCTTCCTCTAACTTCAGCTCCTTCTTTATTAATAACATTAGTAGTTGAACCAACAACAGCAAAAGGTATTTTGCTCACTAAGTTTTGATGATTCATTATGGTTTCATCATCATCATTATCATAAGTTGGAGGAGAAAAGATATTAATACCTTGATATTTGATGTCTTCTAATATTTTATTCTTGAAATCAATGACCTCTTCTTCGTTCAAAATATCTGATTTAGCAATAACAGGAATCAAGTTTACTTTGTTATGGACTTTTTTCATAAATGTGATATCTAAAGGCTTCAAATAATGACCAGTTGGCTCAATGAAGTAAAGCAAAGCATGAACTCTATCATCTTCGACAACAGATCTGTTTATTCTGTTTTCAGACTCCAAATATTTGTCGAATCTACTGTCAATTTCTTTCACTATAGGTTCCCAAGCGTTAGTGTTATTCATGGCGTCACCAAAACCTGGGGCGCTAATGACTGTCAAATCTAATTGAACGCCATTTTCTTGAATTCTGGAGTGAACAGTCTCGATGCTGACAGTTGTCTTTTTTTCAGCTGCTGGGTCTATTGGGGCGGTTGGATCTTTGAAGATATCTCTATTGAATAATGTGTTGACCAAGGTAGATTTACCTAAGCCACTTTCACCAACTACAAAAAGGTTGAAGCTGAAGCCGCGGCGAATGGATTTTCTGTGCCATTGTTTAGGTAAGTTTGAAAATCCCACAAAACCGTTTATTTTACGTGTTATGATCTTGACCTCACTCGACTTAGTAGAAGGCTCTTCAGATTGTGTTCCGATGGCGGCGGCTTGCGAAGCGCCGTTATGAGACGACAAATGGGTGTCAGCTGGGGCGACGCTATGGTCAGGAGATGACGTGATATTTGTACCCGAGGTATTTTCAACGACAGGAGACTCAGCTAGAAGACATGTTAGATAAAACAGGCTCAAAAAAAGAAACAGAGATGCGCAAAAGATTGGCAGAATTGACACTGTTGGTAATCAACAAGATACAGTAAACAAGCCTGGAGAGCTGGATCAGCGATTCTGAGAGGCCTTCAACTTAATAGAAAAATGATACATACCTGCGGACATTTTTGTTGTTATTCTGCTTGATATTTTGTTTGAAACCTAGTTGGTGGAGCTGTGATATAAACGAAAACCTAAAAATGATGAGTAATAAGATACCAAAACTAAAGGGTTGTCTTGTCAGCGGTTGATGTATTTTCAATATTTGTATTCTCGTGTATTTTTTTATGTGGCTATCAATTTTGATATTTCTGTTCTACTCCATTTCTATTTTTTTTTTTTTTTTTTTTCTTTTCTTTGTCCCGTTTTTCTAATTTGGGTTGTTTCACATACTTTCAGTTCTTAACACGAAACAGATTTGACAAATTTGGAAATGTTACCGCAAAAAAAGAAAGAGAAATAGAACGCAGAAGAAACAGGCTCAAAAAGCAAGCTCACATGACACAACAAAAAGCCGTACCTGATTGCAGGATCACGTGAAAACCAAATGCTCCCAATTTTTTTTTTTTTTAATTTTTATTTTTATTTTTAATTTTTCTTCTTGAAAATTTCTGTTCTGAAATTTGGTATACCCCCACTAGACGGAGATATCAGCTTCATTTATTTCCCCACCTGCGCATTGCACATATTTGGTCGACACTTTTCTCCACCAGCACTGCATTTTTCACGCTTTTGCAGCGGGGCAGGCTTATAGAGTGAGCGGCTAAAGCACTTACCGTTCTTCGCCGTTGGCGAAGCCCAGGAACATCCAAAGCGGCCCAGGAGAGTTGCTGTGGCCGACCCCTGGAGTTGCACCTGAGATTGGTCACACCGGTAGGCTGCTCTTTTGTTTTTTTTCCCTTTTTTAGGCTCATCATCAGTTGATTTATTTCGGGTCTGCGTGTATATTAGTGACTACTTCAAGTGGTGTGTTTCTAATTCGATCTTACAGTGCAAAGAGCAGAAAAAAAAGGAAACACATCCAGGTATTAATAACATATGTATCTTTCAACCATTTTGCTCCTGTCTCTTCTCACTCAAGCTTTAGCAATCTGCTCATTCTTTAGTTCAATTGCTTAATAGAATAACAAATTATAGATTCTCAGGTATAAGCAAATGTTTTCCTCTTCGATAGCTCGTGTATGGATCAAGTCCTCCCGCATACAACTGAAATGTACGTATATTGAAAGATGATACCCCAGTCGGCCAGACATTTATTCAGTTTTGACTAACAACGTTATCCCCCCATTTCCCTTTGATTAGTATTACATACATGCACTTCTAATTTCGCTGCATCCAAGTTTGGAATGCCTGCCATGTCCCCGACCATGGAAATCGGCGGTATCGTCGACTGGAAAGTCAAGGAGGGTCAGGAATTCAAAGCCGGCGACGTGTTGTTAGAAGTCGAAACAGATAAGGCGGAAATTGACGTAGAGGCTCAAGATGATGGTATTATGGCCAAGATTCTTGCTCCAAACGGCACAAAGGACATCCCGGTTGGTAAAACAATCGCGTATCTAGCAGAACCTGGCGATGATATATCAACTTTAGCTCTTCCAAAAGAGGAAGAACCTACCCCAAAAGTGACAAAAAAGTCTGCTCCAGAAAAAGAATCGCCAAAGACAGAGGTCCAGCCTCCAAAGGAAAAGATGAAAGACATGAAATCTGCTTCATCTTCTTCTTTGTTTGTCAATGCAAATCCCAGCCAAGTATTCTTACCGTCCGTCGATGTTCTTTTGCACAGAAACGGTATTTCCAGAGAAGATGCTTTAGCAAAGATACAAGCTTCAGGACCAAGTGGAAGAATCCTGAAAGGTGATGTCTTGCTTTACTTAGGAAAAATTTCTCAAAGCGCTGCTACCTCAACCCTTGAATATTTCAAAAAACATGAACATTTAGATCTTGAAAATATTGAAGCTATTCCTTATAAGCCTGAATCTCCTGCTCCAAAAAGTGAAGGTTCGCCCAAATCTAGTACTGGAGTCAGTACAGCTCCACCGTCACCTCCACCACAACCAAAGATAGTTAAACAAACATTTGATTTATCTGAGATTGTCAATTTGAGGGCAGAAAAGAAGGTGCAACCATTTTCAATTTATGAATTTGTCGACGAAGCTGTCCATAAAGCTACATCTTATTCATTGCAAAGACATGCAGAAAAATCAGATTACTACGACCCAATATTTGAAGACCTTATCAGCATTCCTGCTCAGATCGAAAGATTTAAGGTTCATTTCAAGATTAACTATAATCACAATAAGAATCACAAATCAAATCTTTCTGGTTATAGTAAGCCGTCCATCTTTGATTTTTTAACGGATGCTCATTCAACAGCTTTAGGGTCAATTCCTGTGATTTCAGAAGTTCCTACAGTGGAAATCGAATTGACTCTAAATAGTAAAGTAGCTGATGCGGAAGAAAAAGCAAATTTGTTCATGAAGAAGATTTCTGAGTTTTTCGTTTAATAATTTTTTGAACCTATAATTCTTCTATTAAATAGTATATAATAACTAAAAAACAAATGTTGGTAAATTATTGAGAAATTTTGAACGTAAAATACAATCTTACTCATGGCAATGGCTTTAATATAATATTCAAACTTAATATCAATACAATAAATGTGTATAAATAACTTCAAATCAATTTTCAAGGAGTCTTCTGTAGTTACGTTTACATTTTGTAATCCATGCTTCAATCGCCTTTTTGAATTTCGATATATTAGCCTTGTGCTGCATTTCTCCTCTCTTAGTAGCCATATCTATATGTGCTTCTAAAACTTTAGTAGCAGCGATAACACTTTTGTTCAATTGCAAACTTTTAACTAATGCAAATGCTAATCTCCACCTACCTTGTGATACCAATTCATTGAAAATGTTAAGCATATTTTTATCATGTCTCAAATTGTGTTGCACACTTAGTTCATCCATGTAATCATCATAATCAGAATCTTCAGAATCACTTTTCATTTCACTATCATCAGTATTCTCAGAGACACTGAAACGATTTTTTTTGTCAAGCCTTTTACGTTTTCTTACAGCGTGCTCTCTAAAACCCATATGTGTCTCAAGACTTTCAATATCGGGGTCTCCCAATGATATTATCTTATTAAACTTATTGTCATCATTCAATTCAAGTTTAATCACATTATTATCTTCCTCTTCATTTTTACTGACATCACCAAACAATTGGTCCATTTTTTCATTGAAATTAAGATCCTCAAAATCATCATCTTTTCTAGGATCACTTTCATCCTCATCCTTAGATTCTTTCTTTGCAATTTTGAGTAATCTTGGATCATTGAAAGCTGTTTTTCTCGAATGAATTTGGGTACATTCTATCGGAATCTTGATTTTAAAGTTTTGAAGACCTGGTAATATTGGGAACCCAGGGAAGTTGTAAATATTGCCACTGAAAACATCTTTACGCTTTTCTTGTTCTAAAATGAAAGATGATTTATTCTGTAGGATATTCCTATTCTTCATTAAGATATCATTGTTAATTTTTTCTCTTTTAGTAAGAACCTTTTCGCTTGGTTTAATGGCTTGCTTGTCATCCTTGAGAACATCAGATACCTGAATTTTCTTCTTACGAGAATTCTTTTCCTTCGCTTTTCTTAACCTTTCTGCCAGATCAATCTCTTTTAAAATTTCTTGTGTCTGTCTCTCTGAGAAATTAATTTTGTTTTGAATACCGTTCCATTTTTTCTCCAAACTTATATCTTTAATAATAAGAACTTGTAAGTTCTGAAACGTCAAACTAACTGGAAAATAAATCAAATTATCGTGACTATTATTATGGTCATTGAAAGCTTCCAATACATTCAAAATGGGTGTAAAATCACTTTCACCATCAAGTAATACATAGAGAAATTCATTATTGTCAACAATACAAACATTTCCATTTTGGTTGAAGAAAATGCCTCTAATTATTTCAAAAGTACTGAGATTTGCAGCATACTGGTCGCCATTGATATTCAAGTTCTCTATCATTTTTTCCGTTGATATATTTAAAATACTGTTCTGAACAATGTATTTCTCCCGATAACCCTGTACATCCTTGATAGAATACAAGAATTCCATACTATATGGATCTCTCAAATGAATGTTGAACAATATTTTATCATTGCCTAAAGAGACAATCACTGGATAAGATTTCTCAATAGCAGTCATGAATCCAGTTTTATAACTGTACCTTTTAATGGTACCAGAGTTAATGAAAACATTGATAATATCTTTAGAAATAGAAATTGTGCTAATATATTCGCCTTTCAATAATTCAACATTGATACTGAATTCAAATCCAAACAGAAGGTCATCATCGTCACCATCTTCGCCATCATCATCATCAGCATTTGTATTTGAATCATCATTTTTTCTCTTTTTGAAAATATTGTTATGTTTGATACTCTTGTGACCCTTGAAATATAGTGGGACATACCTTTTGATCTTTTTTAAACCAGTGACATCAATCTCATTGTTCCCTCTATTATAATAACCAGAACGAGCTAACAAAATCCCATCACAATTTAAGTAGGCCAAATCATACTCTTCATTAACCTCAAATCTATAATTACATCTAATAGATTTATCATATGCATTAAATGTAATTATTGGAGTAGATGTTTTGGTTTCAATCCAAATTACGCCATGTTTATTAATCGTCAAGTATTTTCTACCATTATTCCATGGTGCACAACCTGGTGTGAATGGAACAATTTCAAATCTCTTTTCTTGAAGCTTCGTGAGCTTCTGCTTATAGTTTAGCAACGCATTCTGTATGTCTTTGAATCTTTTATACTTCAAATAATATGATTTATATTGTCTTTTCAATGACAATAATTGGTAATCTGTGAGCTTATCAAAATATTTTATGATTAAAGAATCGGAATAATTCTCTAAAAACGTTTTAAGGCGAAACTTTTTCGGTGGCAATAATTTAACTAAACGTTCCTGATCTTCAAGATCTTTGAGTTTATCAAGAACTTTCAAAAGAGTTTCAAATCTTTTAAATATACTAATGGAAAATTCATGGGAATTGTCGTCTGCATGATATGTCACTCCTTTTTCAGTGTTTTCATCATCAAAATTGCTATTTTCATCATCATTATACACAAGAGAATCGGATCCTTTAGATATCCCTACTGAAAAAGTTTTCTTCAGACTTTCCAATTTTTTTCTTGAAAATAAAAATTTATTCGTTGGCTGCCCCTCTGAACTATCATTCAAGTCACTCAATGCTCTTTTCTTATAATTCATAATATAATCTAAGTTAGATGATGCTTGTCCGTTATTGCATTCAACATTCATGGTTTCTTGTCCGGATCTGGCACTCTCATTTTCTTTTTTATGATCAATAAAATCATGACTGTCATCTGATTCAGATTCGCTCTCAAGAAATTTTTGAAGATCACCGCGAACTTTTCCATGATTTTGTAATAGTTCTCTATTCGATGGATAGTCTATAGTCTGCCCATTTTCGAATTCCATGTACCCATTATTTTCTTCTTCTTGATTCTCCTTCAAATCCTCGTCAGCTTCTTCTAGCACAAAACGGTTTGGTCTATTTGTATTCATTGTTATTTTGATCGAGATTTTCCTCCTGAGATAAATATGTATTTTTCGAATCTAATATAGGCATTAGTTGCAGTAAAATTGTTCTTTATTGTAAGAATCTTGGGACTATTTTTGTTCGAAATATTTGTTAATGAAAATGGTTTCATATAAAAAGGCCTGAAAACATTACGATATTTGTTGAAATTATAAATAATCGATATTTTTTTTTAAAGAAAAAAAGCGCGACGCGTCATATTGTAGCAGAATTCATTTGGTCAGAGAGTACGCCAACTCGGCGCATCCCTGCAGTGAGCTTATATTTTGGCCTTATCTTTTTTTTTCCTATTATGTCTTTCATATGTATAACCACATAATATTGTTAATATCCTTTTTTTTTTATGTTTTTGATACTATAAGGTACACAATTGATTAAAATATCCAAAAGTAGTTGCTACAATATGGACTTATATGATTATATCCCAAACTCGGTCGCGTTGATAGATGATAAATATGCTAAGCTTTTATCTATATTCCAGACATTTGAAATAACTACTTCAGAATTGTTGTCTAGGTCTGCTAAGGAGATAGTCTTCTTAACATCTATAAAAGTTGGTGCCGAAGGTGGTAAGTCATATGATGAATCTATTTATGAAAATGATGAAACTTTGATGGATCTTTCAAGCGATCAAGATGGTGAAAGACACAGATTTATGTTGATTCCAGAGTTAGGTGCACCTGAGGTACAAGAATTCCAAAAAATAATCACGGAAGAAATTAACAAGAAGATAACTTATCATAATATTAGTAAGGTTGAAAAGTTTTCCTCTGGATGTTTAATTCTTGATAAACTTTTGGGTGGTGGTGTCCCATTGGGATATGTAATTGAGATAGCAGGGGAGAGCTCAGTAGGAAAAACACAGCTACTACTTCAACTATCAGTCTTTTGCCAAAAGAACTACGGAAATGATGGTACAACAAGCTTTGAAGGAAAATCTGTATTTATTTCCACCGAAGCTCATTTACCCTTGAAAAGAATAAAGGAGCTTATTAACGCTAATTTTGCTGATACTGATGAAAGACCTTCGCTAGATAATATAATTACAATATTTATCAGTGATTGGCAAAAGCAAGCAGAATTTGTAATCTTTCATCAGCTTCCTGAGTTATTAAAAAAGGACAAGAACATAAAACTTTTATTGATTGATAGTATATCCCATCATTTAAGATCTAATCTTTTAGTGGATGAAAGTGAAGAAAAAGAATGTGACCAACAGATCATTGTTGTTGCATATTTAATTAGACTCTACAATTATTTTGAGATGCTAGCCGGGAAATATAATATAGCAATAGTAATGGCCAACCAAGTAACTTCTCAGCTAATTCCACAATATGACATTAATGATATTAATCCCAATAATGTGTTTGATTACAACTATCAAATAGGAAATATGTGTGGCTGGGATAGTTTTACTGCTAAGCTAGATCAATTTTTATGCTATAATGAGGAGGATGATCCCCAGAAAGATAGTTATCTTGAGAAGGAAGATAATTTTTGTTTTACTGAGCTTGACAAAATTCAGATTCAAAGGAGCCTTGAAGCAGTACGGAAGTTTTCTTATACAAGTACGCCAGAAGAAAAAATGGAAAAGTATCCTGATGATAGTTTAGAAAAATCTGCTGATGATGAGGTAATCCGTCCCATTGAGTATCTGCAATATGACATCGCACAAAAGCTAACGAGGAACCCGCGAGTAAATTCTAAAGAATACAGAATAGCACAGCCCGCTAATGACTCAGAAGCGATAAGGTGGAAACCAGGACAGAATTATAGTGTTCCAGTTTTATCGATTAATTCGAACAATGCGAATAACACAGATTCTTTTAATAATAATGTTGCCACGGTTCACTTTGTTCCTGAAAATTCATGTCACACATATAGCTATGAAGATACCCAAAATGTGGATGCTTCACCTTATGCTGATGATTCTATGGATATATATGATGGGAATGTTAGGCCCATGGTAAACATTCAAAGAATCGTCCCGTGTTTAAGTGTTAACAGTTGGTGGAACAATATTCCAATCAGACTATACTTGTCAAAGAGTAGTAATGAATTCGAGATTACCCAAAAGAAGATGGAATGCAAGACCCAAAACTGTACGACTATATTTGAATCACCGGATATACTTTTTCATGAATCAGATGTAATAATTACAATAGATTTATTATTAGTAGATGATAAAACTAATGATTATCAAATTAAATTAATTAAGAGTATCATGTCACAGATGACTATTTATGAATGTTTGAAAGATAAAAGTGATACTTTGCTGACTGAAGAAGATAAAATTTCATGGGATTATTTGGTGGAAAAAGTTGTTAGTAACTTAAGGGAACTTACAATTGAACTAAAGATTTCAAAGGGATCGCAAGTATTATTTAGCAGAGGAACTTCTGGACTCCCGGATGAAGAGTATGATAAGCTATTAGATTCTGGCGCTAGCAGAAAACATTTCTTTTTAAAACTAATTAATTCTCCGTTTCAATATTCTAGTGTTTCCAAAGAAGTTGAAATTCTGGCAATAGGTTACAAGTGTATTGTTTGATGAGGTTCGATTTATGCATGTTGAAATGATATGTGTTTTTATATAGTAGTAAAAACTCTCTCTTTTTTTTTTTTTTTTTTTTTTTTTCCTTTTTTGTGAAGCCGCCTGGTCCAAACATGGTAAAATAATAGTGTAATTATCTTCTGACGATATATTTATAAATACGATATTTTTGATCTCCTACAATACTGACTCATTATTCAATATTATTCATGACTAGATAATAAGAATTATAGATATTATAAAATACAAAGCAAGAGGAGATGCCTGCCGAGTCTGGGGATATATCCATATATCACCCCAAAACTATATTGCTTCTGATATTCTTAACATATACTTCAGTGACTTCATATAAAATATACAAAAAATTCCTTGTGAGGATTCCTACAAGTTTGAATATACCCCAAAAATACTTTAGAAAGAGATTTTATAAAGGAAGAGTTACTTCAGTAGGTGATGGAGATAATTTTCATATGTATCATACCCCCGGAGGTATTCTTGGTGGATGGGGTTGGCTTCGATCAATCCCACAAGATCGTAAATTATTAAAGGGAAATACCTGGAGTGTTAGATTATGTGGAGTGGATGCTCCTGAAAGAAGTCATTTTGGAAAGCCTAGTCAGCCATTTTCTGAAGAAAGTTTAATTTGGTTAAGATCATATCTATTAAATAAAAATGTCCTTGTGAAACCGCTTAAAATAGATCAATACAATAGAGTTGTGGCGAAAGTGCTAGTAAAAAAATACGGATTCTTAACTAAGGATGTCAGTGAAGAGATGATAAGAAATGGTATAGGTATTGTTTATGAAGGCAAGTCAAGCGCCGAGTTTGATGGCCAGGAATTGCTTTATAGAAAATGTGAAGCTCAAGCAAAACGTACTAAATTGGGATTATGGGGAATCAAAGGTCCTTTCGTCACACCTGGTCAATACAAAAAAATGTTCAAATGATTTACTAGAATGATATATATTTATATATAAATGGTTACAAAGAAGACATTTTTGCAAGGGAATGTACGGACTTATCAAGTACTACTTTAGTATATACAATTAAATCAAAATTTGTCGACTGTAAACATCGTGACTTAAATTAATACATTATTTAAAGTGTATACGAAACAAATAATAACATGCAAAGAAATGCTTGTCGAAAATCAATTTAATTGACAAATCAGTTCAAATTTTTCTTCAAATATTACTTTCGGTTTTCATCAGATTTAATATCCGCATTTCCCTTACTGCTTGATGGATCCAAAATCTCTATTGAAGAAAGATTTCTTTCAAGATCAATTTCTTTCATCGATTCTTTCAACTTTAGTTCATCTTTTTTGATACGGACACCGTCAGAAAGTAATATGCCATCACCATTTAATGATTTATCCAACTTTTCATCTTCTTCTTCGTCTTCATCATCATCGGAATTGCTGAAATATTTAGAATATACCTCATAGAAATCATCAAAATTATCATCATTCATCTTGGAAATCTTTGGATTAAAAATAGATTGACTTGGAAGGTTCCTTAATTGAATGTTTTCATGATAGTTAAATAATGGGCCAATTTTCTCTATCCATTTATCACGTTTCTCTATCAAAGAGTTCAAGGTTTTATCAATAACTTGCTGATGCGATAAAGAACCGTTTGATGAACCCACTTCATCATGCGGTACTGGTGTATGTTTTTTATTATGCCTTTTATGATATCTGACTAGCACCTTTTGCTTCTTTGCATAATATTGATCAATTTGTTTATTCAAATTTTCCAAAATATTATAGAACTCTCTAAAAGAAATCTCTTCATATAATCTTTTAAATAATTTAAATTTTCTGTAATTATTCTTCACGTTAACTATTTTTAACTGGGATTGTAAAGCTCTAAGCTCTCTTGATACTTCATCATCTTGCTTATTATATACCCAAGCATCTTCAAAACTTTCTGTCATTATGTCCTCATCAGCATTTAAAGCTTCTTTAGTTGTATCAATTACGTTTTCATCGTTGTTCGTACCGATCAACTTTTTTTTATTAATCGCAACCTCATTTTTATAATTTAAGTACACACCAACAAATTTCAATTCTCTTCTGAGTCTCTCCTCCAAAGTAGCATAATCAAAAGAATCAGCATCATTCAGTATAGATTCAGGAACATAATAAATGGAGTTTTCGTTATTGTTAGTACTGATGAAATTTTTTTCTTTAGTTGAATCATCTTGTGAGTCTGCATTTGCTAATAATTGCATCTTTTGTGAAGATGAATCTTGGCCATTATCATCATCATCCTCTTCTCTACCTAAACTTTCAATTACTTCTTTTTCCGGAAGTATAGCTGCCATTAATCTACTCACCAAAGGACCGCAACTAACTGAATCATTATTCAATGACATATCATCTATGGAATTACTAGAGCTTTTAGGTATCAAAAAATCTTTAATTTGTTGAAATTCGGTTAATTCTTTGTTGTGATTCGACAATTTCGTAGCATCTTCTTCAGCCCATACTCTACTGTAATGTTTGCCTAATTTCGGTATAATAAATGGATACACTTTTGGATCATACGCATTTGGAGCTGTAATATTTGTAGATGTTGCACTGCTAGAAGAAGAACTAGCACTATTGGTATTTGCGGATGGTAGCGATGTGGATTTGTTGAAATTGGATTGATAAAAAGTATCCAAACCGGAAGAATAAACAAACTTTCTTTTCAAAAAGACCAAATCCTGGTCATCAAAATTACGAAAGTAATTATCTGTGTATGTTAAAAAATTATTAAAATTTACTTTGTTTTTAATCTCCTTTTGAGTACTAAAATCAGTATCCGGAATATCACCTGTCAAATAATCTCTGAGATAAAAATCTTTTGGATATGCTGCTACACCATATAATTTTTTCAAATATTCAGGATCCTTTTTCTCTTCTAATTGGTGATCACCTTGGAAAAGGTGTAGCCTTTTCGCAGCCTCAAGGAATTTCTTTGTATCAAAATATTTTTGTGGTTCTTGAATGGCAGGCTCATTCAATGAGAGTTCTATTGGGTATTGCGCGGAAGGTACTGCGGCCATGTCCTTACCTATAGAGATAGTAGCAGATTCTTGTATGATAGTACTAATAGTATCAACGTTGCTTACATCTTCTGTTTTAATTCTTTTAATGTGGTTATTATCAGAATCACTCTCTAACCATCTTTTGTGCTTTACATCATTCTGGATCTCCTCCTCAACAGATTCTATAACATCTTCTTCATCTTTTGTTATTCTCTTCGTTTCTAAAGCCATCAAGGAAGTGTCTTCTTTAATTATTTCTTTTTCCTCAGTCTGCTCCTCATTCAGGTTAGTATCGATTTCAATAATTGATTGTTGAATGTTTGGTGTTACACCATATTCATCTAGCTGCAATTCATGGAGTTTAATGAAATCTATATCCAATCTTGTAAATAAAATTTTGCCACTATCTTTAAGGATTTGTGCTTTGAGTTTCAATATCTTCATATTATCATCATTACTTATAGATTTCAACCCTTTTTTTAACTGCTTTATCAAGTTCTTCAAATTCACAAGCATCGGCGTCGTTAGCTTACTTGCCAATTGGCTTGAATTACTAATAAAAACCAAGTCACCTGTTAGCATTCCCACATTGGAGTCGTAAGACAACTGTAATAACTTCAAAATTTCAGATATCATCACTGATGGTAGCTCTTCAGAGTTGCTGTTGCCATTGGTATTATTCAAAGATGCGCTGTTTTTGACTGAATTACCATTTGTAGCATGTTCCAATACACTTGACTTGACAGATTGTGCTTTTGACTCATTAGAAAATGCAAAAAGCCTCAGCTGCTTGGCTTTGGATCTATTGGATGTTCTTGGAGGCATTATTAACTGTTTCGAGTACTTATGATGTAATTGATATCGTCAATCTTCTATGAAATAGCAATCTGAAAAGATTCTACTAGTACTTCGATATTCTGATAATTTAAGTTGAAATCTTATTAAAGAAATAAATATCTCGACTTTATTACTGTAGGCTAGGCAGTTGTGTTTAATATCTCTTAGTTTATGACGCTGTGTTTAATTCAGAAAATGCCAAAATGCTTGAGTTTATGTTTATGCTTTGTAGTTTTTGTTTCTACAGTTTTAAATTTATTCACCAAGAGATTTGAAGCCCCGAAAGATAGCCGACAACTCTTATTTCCCATAAACCATCCGGCACGGCGGAAAGCTTAGATTGAGGCTATGTATATTTCTATGGAAACACTAACACCGAAAAGATGCCATTTCAACATATTTCATTTAGTGACCTGGTATGTATAATATATACCTGTATTTGTTGGGTTGGTTAAGTTTAATACACAATTATTATTTTTTCAAGCATGGAATTTTCGAAAAGTGACTCACATGCCGAAGTTTTAGCGGATTTGAAAAATAAGGGCGTTAGACTGATAACTGAGTCATTAGAGATCGAATTATCTGATGGCAAAACTAAAGCTGTTTTGATCCCAGTTTACTCTTTTCAAGATATTCCAGAATCGCTAGTTAAGTATATTTCTGAGACCTTCAACAAAGAAATTTATGATGGTTGCACTTACCCACAATATAACCAACTTACTTACGAGGAATTTGTTGATTATTGGTTCCATTGTTTTACCGCTGTGCTACTTCTTAAAGACCATGGCGAAGATAGCTGGGAAAGAGACTTCTTAGGCACTTATTACATAAAGCCTAACTATGTAGGTAGAGCTTCTCATATTTGTAATGCTGGATTTCTTGTCAATCCGGCTTATCGAGGTAGCAATTTAAAAGTTGGTATGAATTTGGGGAAATCCTATTTACAATGGGCACCAAGATTAGGCTACACCTATTCTGTTTTTAATTTAGTTTTTGAAAATAATTATGGAAGTATTAAGATATGGGATAATCTAGGATTCGACAGAATTGGATATATCAAGGATGCAGGTAAATTAAAAAACTCAGAAAAACCTGTAGGTGCTATAATGTTTGGTAAAGACTTGGCTTAGACTATATAATTCAATATGAACACTTCTTTTTATTTACATAGTACTACGGCAATATTACATATTTTAAATGCTGCTTTATATAGCTATATAAACACATTGTTCATTAAACGTTGTAGGGAACTAAGGAAGTATTGTGGAGAGAAAATTTTACTCGCAGAAACAAAAGAAAATACATGCTGCGAGTTTGAATAAAAGCCACACACGCAAACAGAAACCAAGCACTTAGAAATTGAAAAAAAACAGCGACATCTTATTATAAGTATTATAAGTATGAACTTACATTGGATCTACTAATCAAGCAAATATACTCATTTCATCATATACCAGAGGGTTGCCTAGCAAATAGACTTGGTAATACAATATGAATTTGTATAACTTAGATAACCAGACTATACGTGTTATTCATTCCAAAAATTTCTTGGAAGATTTAACCGTTACAGATTTTATTGAAGAAATATCCAAACAACATGATGTTTCGTTAAATGACAACAGTAACTTAGAATCTCTAGACCCAAAGCCTTTCATTCGTACATTTGAATCTGTTTTGCAAGAGTTGAAGCACGTAAGAGACGAAAATCAAGCTAAGATTGAATACATGAGGAAAGATGTCAGTTCTTTGGAATTAAGACATTCGAAGAAAGTTATCATGCTTTCATCAGAAGTTAGTCAAATTGGATCCAGTATTAACTCATTGAATAGAGTTGTCAACAAGGTCGGAAGTACGATGAGCCCATTAGGTGAAAAATTGCAAGAGGCTACAAGTTTAAAAGAGAAGAATTTAGAAATTATTTTTCTTTGTAAATGTTATAATGATTTCTTTAAATATAATCATTCCAAATTATTGATTGATTTGCAAAATTCAAGGAAACTGAGCGATAAGAAGAACTGTGGCAAATACATCAGTAAATTGTTGAAATTAGCTGCTAAATTGAGTAATGTGAAAGCAGATGAAGAAAACGAAGATAAACAAAATAAGATTCAGCAAGTATATGATGAAATATTGAAATTCCTGAAGAATTTCGAACAAAATTTACTTGATGAATTTCAAGCCAGCTATGAGAATGATGATTATAGTAAAATGAAAGATTGTTTTGACATTCTTATAGACTTTAACGAAAGTTCTATTGAAACTTATGAAATTTACATTAATCAAATACCTAATTTGAATGAACCATTACCTGAAGAAAAGTATTTGGAAAATGATTTTTTGAATGAAGAGGCGAACGACCAGCAACAGTTTTGGAACTTGCTTTCAAGCCCAACGTCGCACTATAGTTATTCTAATCTGATTTCTTTAATCCCTGAATTACCCGAACTTTTTGAGAAATTGAAACATATGTTTTTTGAAAGGTTTAATTCTATTAAAGTTGTTTTCAATAAAGGCAGGAAGATTTTTTTAACCGTTTTGGATATGTTTTTGAGAAAAATTTTTGTTGGTAAGCTTCATGATTTATTATTCAAGAAAATATTGAATTTTTCTTTGTCACTTAATAATTTATCATATGTTAGACTCCTTCAGCTCTTATATACTGTCACTGGTCAGTTTGTTCGTGATATTAAGGACTTTTTTGATGAATCGCATTCGAAGATTTATTTGGAAGATTCACTTATATCTAAGAAATCTATAGATAATATTCTTGATGAAAACACTGGATCTTCAGAAGATATGCCAAAAAGTTTACTTGAAGATCTAAATTCCTTATTGGATTCCCAGTTTAATTTGTTGTTTGATGAATATCTTACAAAGAGAAATTTCATAGAAAAAGAAAAGAAGTCTCTTGATGAGATTTATGCTAATATTAATATTAACTTGGAAAAGAAGTACCCTAAAATTATCGAAGAAAGAGCATTAGCGCTTAAACTTCAATCAACAGATTCCGTTAGGGAATCGCGCAAATTCAGTTCCTCGTTATCACCATATTTGGTTGGATCACCTACTTTGGGAAGGTTAAATTCTTCCAATATAGCCAGCGGCATCTTAGAGAATACAAAGATCTTGCAGTTGGGTACTTATATGAAGAGTAAGCTTGAAAGATCCAGTTCCAATGCATCTAAAGTTTCAAGCTTGAATGATTCATCATTGCTTTCTCCTAAATTAGATCAAATTAAGAATATTTTCAGTGATTTCAATGAAGATAGTAATCAAGGAACTAATAACATTGATGGTCACCTTAACAATAGCAATAATAATAGAAATGAAGATTACCAAACTAATGATGATATTAAATTTTCCAAAATTGATTTCATGATTCAAAATTCAGTAGAATCATTATCAAGAATTCTGGATTTACGTCCGTTAGACATTGCTGAATATTCATTGGAAATTTTAAGAATTCTCATTTTTGGAGTGGGTACATATTTGGAATACGGTATGGAATTGGCATACTATAAGATGATCCATATTGAATATAAGAAATCGAATGATATTAACTTGGAGCATTTAAGGATTGTGGGCAAAGCTAATAAGGTATTAAAGTTATTAACAGATTTCATCAAGATGATCATTGTTCCTTTAAGTGTTAATAACGCGCGTATAAAGAAAAGTATTGTGAGTTTAGTCAACGGATATTTGGCTACATGTGAATTGTCGTTAAATATTATTTTGAAAGGCACAGTAGAAATAATCTTAAGCAAAGTCCAACTCTATTTGGATAAGCAGAAGAAGAGGGACTACGGAATT
Source organism: Saccharomycopsis schoenii (assembly GCA_010994365.1). NCBI lineage: Eukaryota > Fungi > Ascomycota > Saccharomycetes > Ascoideales > Saccharomycopsidaceae > Saccharomycopsis > Saccharomycopsis schoenii. Next base: position 135,877 of record JNFU01000009.1, on the reverse strand, counting down.
GTAGCTAAGAAACACTTACTTGGAGATCTTAGCTCCAGCAATAGCCTTGTAGGGGGCGGCCACGGAAGCGGGAACAGCCATGAACGCGAAAATAGCGAATCGTTCATGGAAGAATTCAGCCGAGAGAATACGGAGACATGCCAAGAGATTACGAGGTTTTTGAACGGGATTTACTTTAATCAGCTAATTAGCAAGCATCTTTTGGTCCTGAACAACCTAGATAACTTTTTAGTAGAGATAGGTGTGAACTTCATGAAGATGTTTCTTGCTCACTTAAAAAAACTCCAGATCAGCGACATCGGTGGCATTATTTTGACCAAAGATGTTATTGCGTACTTGAATATGATTCAGGAATGGAAGATTGAGCAGTTGTCCAATATTTTCATGGCCCTTAGAGAGTTGACCAACTTATACACTGTGCAGCCCAACTATATTGACAGCATTATTAAGGAGGGACAGTTGTCAAAGTTGAGCCCCAGCACGGTGCAGCAATTTGTGGGCCGTAGAAGTGACTACAATTCCAGCTTCTTGAACAAATTCTGGCAATGATAATGATGATGATGCGTCCACAGAGAATAATAAATTTTTATTTGTTTATTTACAAAACATGTAAGGAGCACCTATACATTGCACGAATTCTAAATAAAAGAGCCCAGAAAGGATGGAGCTAAGAGTCTAGTCTATTAGCAGGTATATTGTGTCAATATGTTTTGGCTTGGCCTCCACTGTTGATCCTTGAAATAGTACGGTAGAATCAGGATGACTTAGGCTACAATACCGGATTGACTGACTGACACTGTGAGCTTCAAAATACTAGAGTGCGTTTAGGCGTGCGCTATTTTTCAATACTAAAAGCACTTAAACACTTGTTGTTGTGTCATACATCAAATAGCGTTAGCAGCCCCTCCTCTGTATATGACCCCCATTGATATGGGTCTTCAATCACATGCCAAAACAACAATACGCAGTGTCTATGCAGAAAATGTCGCAAGTAAGAGACAAAAAAAGAAAAAGAAAAAAAAGAACAAAAAAGAAAGATACTTTCCACTAAGAAAAGAATTCTACGCCCCGGTAGTGGTGAAAACGTGAGCCATACGAAAAAAGAAGCAGATATTTGCTTTGCTTTTCAGCTGATATATCGATCGATCGTATACTGACTATTTTGTACGACAAAAAAAGAAAGAACGATCAACTTCTAGTATAAACATACCTTGATCCCCATTGCTTACATTTGTTAGTTATTTATTCCCAAAAGCTATAGACTGTGGTAGGCCAAGAAAATAACAATAAACCATCCGGCTATGAAACTCGATGACTTAATTCTTGTCAACCATTTAATATCCTACAATGATCTAACTCCTCAAATTTTGCTTGACATTTTGGAACAAGGAATCGATCAAAACGCCAATATTAAAGATGATTCCCTGTTTAATGTGCTTTTTCAGCTTCTTATTAAATGCCTCATCAAGCACGATTCCATGAACGATTATCTTCAGACCATTAACAATTCAGCTCTTTCGAAACTTGAAAAAATATACGACATTCTTCTTGAGATCTTCATCTCATCAAGAAAGCACGCAGCACTGTCAAGCATAAGCAGCGACACCGAAATCCTTTTAGACTTTGCCGAAGGCGTCAAAAGTTTTGCTGCTGAAGATGGAAACAAACTCATAGACCTCAGTGGCATGGCCAATATACAGGCGCGTTCGCTAAGTAAATACTTGTACAATATTATACTCGCAAAATATGCTCCTTCCATACCCAAACTCAATTTCCTAATACACTGTTCTCCTTCCTTTGATTGTTTATCATCGGCAAAGTATTTAGCGGCTGCGTTATCCGGGTCTTTTAATCTGGAAAAAATCACGTTCACTTTGAAAATGGATGATTTTCTAAATAACGATGTTCCAACAGAGACGGTTGACGCCGACTCCTTTAATAAATGGGCAGCCACTAACTGGCCGCATTCTTATGATGCTTCATGGGATACAGAACAATTCGGAAAATATTCCGATGGAGCAGATCTTAATACATTATCTAGCCGATGCATTGGCGGTGTATCAGATCTTATAAAGTACTATGACCATATTCCAATACCAAATGACAAAAGAAATTCTAATGACGAGGAATTGAATATACTTTTAGTTATGACTCATGGCCCACTTATATCCAATTATTTGAATAATTATAGTAATGCTCTTCTTTTGGAAAGTTCTAAGAAGAAAGGTAATGGCGCTTTGAAAAACAAATACAACAATATGAAAGTGTTACCTAGTTCTTTTGTGTTTCTCCAAAATTGTACAACCTACGAAAAATCAGTGCAAAATAAATCAGAGAATGATAGTTGGATCTTAGAATATTCCAATATTAATTTTCAATGTTTCAAGAAACGCTTGTTCCTTCTTCATGACGATAGAAATCAACAATCGAAAAACTTAAATTTCTACAATTATGCTAAAATTGTTGAATTTCTGAAGTTCAAGCTTATTCCTAAAGATTTGTATGATCTTGATAATCCATACTTGGATGTTAATAAGAGTAGTAGCGATATTAATATCTCCAGTAAAAATGTTAATAATAATAATAATAATAATAATAACAATTATAGCAACAATTGCCATATCTCCATAAACACTAATGGCCATATACTACGATCACAGATTCAAGCGCCTCCACGTTTTGATCTTTCTCATTATAATACATCCGTTTCTTCCTTGGACAGTGATGATGATGGTATGGAGAACAGCACATCAAGAAGGTCAAGAGATAGACGCAATACCATTCTTACTACAACTACTAGTATGTCGCATGTGACAAGTCATGAAGATAATTCAAGCTTAAGAAAGAACCCTAGTAATTCTAATTTACTTCTTTCTGGAAGCGTTTCAAATTCTGGAATTTTTTCTCCTGGGGATAATATTTCAGGATATGACTTTTCCCAAAACTATTTCAAATTTGATAGTATCAATGATGATGATCCACGTTCAGATAGCTCAAAAGTAAACCAAATATTGAATGATGATCCATATTATTATTATGATAAAAATTCAGGTTTTGATCTCGATGATCAGATTGTTGCATCTAAAAAGGATGCGAGAAACCTTGAAAATATATCTTATTTGAGCAAAATTTCGAACAAATGTTTCACAAATTTACATCTTGCCGCAAACAATACTGGTTCGTGGTCTGGGCTTGATCCTTTTGGTGCCCCAAGAGTTTGTGTTCTTTCCAAGGATGGTGTTTGGGCAAAAAAGGATAGACACGGGAAATTTATTCTTCATGTGGATAATGTTGATTCAATCAAGTCTGATCATCATAACGGTGATACGGCTGGGGATACTGTGAAATTTTACTTTCCTGATGATGATTCTGATAACACGAAAATTGAACCGAGCGACCTGTTTGAAAACAAGCAAAATAAGATAACAGATGTAACAAAAAGCTTACCAACCAGCGAAAGTAATATTAAGGATACTAAGAAGCATCCTCCTGTGATTCCAACCATTGATACATCTGTTCCGTTAAGATTTAGTACAAATAATAATGTTCCAAAAGCCTTTACTCCAATTGCAAGAACATTCAAGAATTTGGATCAACAAGCAGAGCGTAATGCTAGTGCGTTTGATAGTGAACCTATGAATGATAATGACGATGATGTTTTCAATGAATTATATGGTGCCAATGTCAATAATGATAACCTGTATGTGCCTAGTTCATCTTACAGTGTGGGTGATCTTACTAGTTTGGTCAGTCCAACAAATGATAATAATATTATGAATGAGATTGCGGAAAGTAGCAATGTGACGAGTAGTCAAATCGCCAACCCAAAAAATTCTCCACAAAACCCCCAAGATTTATCGAATATAAATGCAAAATCCCAAGGAAGAGCTAGATTTGAAACAATTAGTTTACCGATAATGGATAGTGACAACATTGTAAATTCTGCACTCACTGAAATCCAAAGCAATTTCGATTTTTTCAGAAAATTAAAGAAAGAAAGTAAGATTGACGAAAATGGTAAAACTCATAATGGTGATAATTATAACGAACTATCTAAGGATTTTACTCGTAATGACGTTGATAAATCCGATTCTAATGTTCTGGTATCGGAAACTGCTGATAAGTATTTCGTCCAGAAAGATAATGTGTTTTATTTCAATCAACAAAAACCAACATATAAAAAGTCACGCAATAAAGATCATAAATTGAATGAAATGATTTCGGATGAAGATAACGATGGAGAGCTTATTCTTGGTGAAGGGGATGATGATGCTTCTGAGAGTGGTGTACCTATATCTTCTATGAAAGCATTTGATGAAAGATCTACACATTTTAACAGTGATCAATCAAATGATTTTTTTGCGTCATTGAATAAAACTGGAGTGAATTCTGATGAACAAGATGTAAAACTAGTAAAAATCATGGAAAATGCAAGTGCTATTACAAACACACAAAAGACTTTATTTAGAAAGTTTGATTACATGCCACCAATGTCACATCCAATCCCTGCTGCGCATGGTATGAAGGGCACTAATGAATTAATAATAAAGAAACAATTAAACGATTCTCAGTTGCCTAATATTCAACGTTCTTCTACACAAGCTAAACCTTCTTCAATGGAAGATAACATGAAACTATTTTACGGAACCAGTACATTGCCTTCGAGCACACGTTACAATGATCTAATGCATAACACTTCCGAAGAGAATAAGATTATTTTTGTCAGCAATTCTAATGAGACTAGTAGATATGATATTTATTAGCATTTTTAAGAAAGATACTCTCTTCTCTGTGTGAATTGAATGGTCTCTCCTTTTTTTTTCTTTTTTTTTTTTTTTTGCTATTGTTTTTGTTTTCAAGTATTGTATTTGTATTTTACATTTCATATATATTGTTATCAATGTATGATCTATTAAGATACATACAGACTTTGTTATTGTAACATAAAAATTCTACGGTTGTAAATTAAAGCGCTATGTTTATTATTATCTATTAGGAATCTATACTTTATAACCACTAATCGTTTAATATACAAAAATGGGTGAAAAAAAACTATTTTGTTAACATAAGAAACTCATAATAATAATTAAAAAAATGTATACAAGATACAAAGAATTGAAAAAAAATGAAAAAACTATAAAGAAATTAATATGAAGTAATGAAATAAGAGAATGAAAAAACAAAAAAAACATCTATCTGTATAAAGCTCTATTGGGTCTAGTCAAATATATTTTATCCTTAAGAGGCAAAGGAGGAGGAAGCGAACCGATAGATTCGGAATCATTATGATATTTATTAGTATCAATTTTTTCAATGTACAACTCATAAATCAAATCGGTACTTGTCAGATCTGCAATACTGGCTTCATAATTTGAAAGAAAACAAGAATTTTTGGTAGATAATCTATCATTATTTAACATTGTTATAGCGTTTGATTTACTATTGAAATGAGATTGTTGGTGGTCATTGGTATTAGTTGGAGAATCATTAAATGGATATTGTCTTCCAGCTTGTTGAAAAGCCGGTTTCATTTCAAATGCACTCAATGGGCGTGGTCCCTGTGAACTCAAGAGAGTACGATGTCTTTCAGCCATCATTTTCACTGATATTTTAGAAGATTTAAAGCTTTCTGAATTATTCCTACTTTTTTCCTCAAAATGATCACTGTCATAGTCCGTGGAGGCATCCTCGTCATCATAGCTGACACAAATAAAGTGCTTATCAGTTTTAGATTCCTCGATTGTTCCCGATGCTGAAGGTTTATTGTAAAAGATTGTACTGGCTGAATCATTTACTTTTGTCTCGGTATCAAAATAAGATTTATCATGACTACTGTTTGCAGATTTGAAATTGGGTGTAGCTGTTTGTGTGGTTTCCGGAATTGTTACTTCTAGTTTTGGCTTTTTCAGGCTTTCTAATTGTTTTTCTTGATCATCCACTTTTTCAAAATACTTTGCTCTTGTTACCCACAAGTACGCTGCTAGTGAAAAACATATCAATGTAAATAATGTGACTAATATCGCAGCAAAAACAGTTACAATTGTATCAGTCATACTTGAGCTGGTGAGTATCAAAGTATCTCTTCGGGGTAATCATATAATGATGAGAAATCGTGTAAATATTCGTTTTTATAAATAATAAGTTAGAAGTTTAAAAATGCTGGGGTTGAAAGTTAAAAAGGGACTGGCAAGCAACTGATTCTGCTGATATCGTGTTGTTTAAATATTTACTGCGTAACCTGGGGATGGAAAAGATGCTTGTTACTAAAACATAAAATGTAAGACGCCAACAGCATTGGCATTGCGGTTAATGTGTGGAATGAGTAGCATCACAAAATTTTGCTGTTACACGAACTAGAAGCAGGAAAAGTTCGTGGCAGATTTTATAAATCAAATCAACGTTTTCGCAGGTGTACGTGATATTTTTCATTTATTTTTAGAGATGTGCTGAAGTAAGACAGAAGAAACAATAGTAAGCTGATTCCTGAATACCCCATTAGGAAAGCTGCAGTACGAGCAGGGAAATGAAGGAGAGAACAAAGGAAGGAGAGAAATGTATGCGGTACTGTTTGATGGTAGACGGCACCTTTGTGCCCTGAAATACTGAGGCGAAACCGTGGGCTTAATAGAAAGAAAAAGTATGCATGTTGAAATTCAGCGGGCGAGGCGCCCAGGCTATTTTCTAGGTTTTTCAGCCACACGGTTTCTTGATGTATGGGTTTGAGTAATATGGCTTATACACTGGTGTGCAGGTGGGTGCGGCCTGCGCGGCTGGGAGGCCGGCTGGCTAACAGTTTTTGCGCGCGGTTGCTGTTGCTTTTTCTTGTCTTGTGCAGGACCGGCAGGAAACCTGTCCACGCAAAGTGCACGGCGGCGAGTTCGGCTGATAAATAACGGGCAGCAAGCAATAAACAATAGTGCGTATTACTCCTGGTTGATTGTATTTTCTGGAACCGAGGGGGAACAAATCAGTCGGCAATCTGTCCGACGTTTCCGATGCTTGTGTAGTCGTTGAGCTTTCTGCAACACGAGTGCACAAACAGCCTGCAGTTATTAATAGCAAGCTCGCTTTTTTTTCTCCGTTCTGCAAAATGGACCAATTGAAATCATTTCTGGCAGTCTGTTGTTCCTTTTTCTGGCGGCTGTTTGCCTTTTTTTTTCACGCGGTTGGCAAGATCCCGCCAAACCCATCATATTAAGGTTTGGCTCTCTTTTGAACTCTAGCGAAACCCCAAATCGACAGGAAAAGCAAGAGAAAAAGAAAAGAAACAAAAGAAAGAACCCTATCCATGTCCCATATCGTATCACAATCTCCAGCCAAGGCTAGCTAAACTGGAGCTCTGCAAGGAAGACATAGGAATAGTTGGCTCCACTCCCAGCCGTGTGTTTTATTTTGTTTTTAATTACCGCTGCAACAGCTCAGGACTTTGGTCCACTTGACTAACTTATTCATCGACTCGAACAGCTTCTTCTGCCAACTTTGAAATAAGCGACATAAACCAAAAAAAGAAACAASAAAGAAAGAGGAAGTTTATAAAATACCACTTACTTGCCAGTTGTTGTTGATTCATATATAACCCTAGTGATTCCCTTTATCCTTATCCTTTCACCAGTATTCATTTGTGCTTATTCTTCCTATCACTTCCACACATTTGTCCATATCTTCTTACTAATATCATTCTAATCAACCAGTCTCTCTGGCACATATATATACAAGCCTACCCAGTCATATATATTTGCCGCTTACAAGCACACCTCCTCATACCCAATAATTTTGTGTTTCCCCGGTGCTTTCACTCACCCACTCGCCACATATTATCTTACTTCTCTAAAGTTCCCTATAGTTAGACCTCTCCGCGTGCTTCTTTAGCAGTATTGACTGACCAAGCTATATTTGACAATCAGCCACTTGCTCTATAATATCCCAGTAAAGCCTATCACCATATTAATGGACCTGCTCTGCCGTACGATCCATACACATCACAGTTCATAAGTTAATTTCCGCGCTCTTTCCAAATTAGTCAGTAGGCTCCGCTCGCACCCCATCTTCCCGCAAACATCACGCACCCCCATTATTCAATCACAGGTTTTTTTTCTTTTTCGCAACCCTTCAAGTCTTTTTCTAGCGTTATATCCGAGCTTTTTTTTTCTCTACAGTTATGTGCTACTACATGGACGCTCCGCAAAAGGATTTGAACATGAACTTCCCGAACCCCATCACGCCAATTCCTAGCTCGTCTCAGCTGCTACCTCCCTTGTTGATTCCTGCCAAAAGTGTGTGCTCCGAGATCATACGGGAACCTAAACTGGCTGACAGGGTTCGTTTACCTCCAATATCATGTATACTAAATGAGATCAGCACAAGCCCCCAGCAGCAGAGATTTTCTCCTCTCGAACCCCAATATTTAGCCAATAACAATAATTTTAACCCTGTGTATGGCCAACATGGTAATAATAATAATATGCTCAGCTTGAGTAGAGCTTCAAGCTTCCTATCTGTTGATATGAACCGCTCGAGAAATGCAAGTACGATAGCGACAAATACTTCATCTCCTAATCTTCAGTATTCTACAAGCGATGTCAATATCAATTGCAGTAATAGTTTACCAAAAACAGAGCACCATTCATCGATACAGCACATCATTAATGACATACAACCGCCCAGTATCAGATCTTCACCAGTAAATAATGATTCACATGCTTCAACTGTACCTCATCATCATCTCCATTCATATTATTCTAGCAGTAAGCCTACATTACCTTCGCTTGTTTCATCGCCTTCTTCCACTGCCTCCTCCCCGCCTCCTGAACGTTTGGTATCACCTTCATTGTCATTGTCTCCACCAGCAGGCAGTGCTGCCTCTAAAGTTTCTAAAGCTTCTAAAACCTCCCAGAGCACGAGAAAAAGATACAAGTGCCCGGTGTGTTGCAAAAGTGTAGCCAACCTAATAACACATTCATCTATTCATTTGGCCGTTAATAGTAGACCACATGCATGCACTACCTGTGGAAGAAGTTTTGCTAGATCCAATGATTTGCAAAGACATATTAAGAGACATATCAAAAACAATTATGATGCATATGACAATAAAGGGAGTATCAGTGGTGGTGAAACCTTTACAATTTTCAAATGCCCTTTTTTTTCGAATAATGGTGAACACCAGTGTCATCAAAACGGTGTATTTTCGAGGGTGGATACCTTCAAAAACCATCTTAAAGCTATTCATTTCAAATATCCTTTGGGAACAAAAAAGAAGGAACGTGCATCCGTTGATGGATATTGTAAATTATGTGATAAACATTTTGATAATGTAGGGCTTTGGTTGAATAACCATGTGCTAGTGAATCAATGCCCGGGAATAATCACCAAGCAAACATTGCAGTCGTAATGATGATTAATCATCGCATACATTTAATTAAATACTTATGTATTTCATTGCATTCTATAATACTTTTTTAATTTTTCTATTCAATATTCATTTGCACAATTTTAATTCAAATCACATATAAATATACATATACATACATCAATAAATATTCAATGGTACTAATGATAAATCCAATTTTTTTTTAAAAAAAATGTAGTTATACAAGTTGAAATTTTATTCAATTCTAAATAGAAAAAACGGTGTCTATGATTTGAAATTATTGAGGCGAAAAAAAATTAAAGGATAATTAAAATAATTGATCAAAGTACTTTAAAATTTAAATATAACTCTGATTGATCAAAGTGATTTTTGATTTCTTAATTATTAGGTATAAATGCTATTAAGAAGGAAAGAAGAGCACAAAAAAATTATCGTATTTTAATTAACCAAGAGATAAAATACATAAGCCTTGCAGTCAGAGGAATGCATTAGATCTGAAAGGTTATCCAACATACAAAGAAATAGAATAAGGAAAGATGACACTCTTCTTTCTAGAATCTTTGATTTTTATTTTGTTCAATTCAGGATAAGTTATTTTGATAAGATCGCACAAAAGTTCTCATTAGCGTAAGATATCTTAAATAAGATTTCTTGAGCTATTATGATAATCAATATTTCTCTATTGTAGAAGTTTTTTAAGTTATATAATAATAGATACAAAATGTTAATCGTTGCTTATAACAGACAATACAACTCGAAGGTACTGCTTGATCTGAGAATATTACCAAATACTACGTTCTTTTGTGTTTTTTTTAATATCTTCGAAATATAAATTTATGGTTCTCTTCAATTACAAAATAATGTACTTGCCATTATTTATTTTCTAGTTTTGAAAAGTTTTTCAAACCTTTTAGTAAAATTCTATCGAATTAAATGGAGTAAAATAGAACGTTCGATATCAAGGTTAGGAAACCTGGCACATAAAGAAGAAATGGAAAGGAATACATTATGATTTCATAGATACTACACGCACAAAAAACTAAAATCTTCCATTTGTTTCCATTTGGTTCTTTTTGATTCTTTGTAATCTTCCAGCATGCAGCAATCCATCCAGCGCACACATTTCTACTATGGGGGGCTAAAAAGATCTTCCAGAATATTCTATATGGTATCATTCAGTTGAAAAAGTCACCATTATTTTTTTTCTCGACAAATAATCCAACAGAAAAATTCAGCTTTTCCAATTTTGGGAAATAGTATATAAACACCATGAATCTACTCGGTTTTGTGTTTCGTAATTAAACTGTTTAATTATTTGCTTTCTCTTTTTTTTTCTCTTTCTATTTTCCCCATTATTACTTAATAACTTAAATTATTAATTATTACTTTACAAATATACAAATAAATAAATAAAATGTCCAAAGCTGTTGGTATTGATTTAGGTACTACCTACTCCTGTGTTGCCCACTTTGCTAACGATAGAGTTGAAATTATCGCTAATGATCAAGGTAACAGAACCACCCCATCTTATGTTGCCTTCACTGATTCTGAACGTTTAATCGGTGATGCCGCTAAGAACCAAGCTGCTATGAACCCAACTAATACTGTTTTCGATGCCAAGAGATTAATTGGTAGAAAGTTCGATGACCCAGAAGTTCAAACTGATATTAAGCACTTCCCATTTAAGGTTATTAACGAAAATGGTAAGCCAAAGATCCAGGTTGAACACAAAGGTGAAACCAAAACTTTCACTCCAGAAGAAATTTCTTCCATGATTTTAGTTAAGATGAAGGAAACTGCTGAAGCATTCTTAGGCACTGCCATCAAGGATGCTGTTATCACTGTTCCAGCTTACTTCAATGATTCCCAAAGACAAGCTACTAAGGACGCAGGTTTAATTGCTGGTTTAAACGTTTTACGTATTATTAATGAACCAACTGCTGCTGCCATTGCTTATGGTTTAGATAAGAAGGACTCCGGTGCCGGTGAACACAATGTTTTGATTTTCGATTTAGGTGGTGGTACTTTCGATGTCTCTTTATTATCCATTGATGACGGTATCTTTGAAGTTAAGGCTACTGCTGGTGACACTCACTTGGGTGGTGAAGATTTTGACAACAGATTGGTTAACTTTTTCATCCAAGAATTCAAGAGAAAAAACAAGAAGGATTTGTCTACTAATCAAAGAGCTTTGAGAAGATTAAGAACTGCTTGTGAAAGAGCTAAGAGAACCTTATCTTCTTCTGCTCAAACTTCTATTGAAATTGACTCATTATACGAAGGTATCGATTTCTTCACCTCCCTTACAAGAGCTAGATTCGAAGAATTATGTGGTGATTTATTCAGATCTACTTTAGACCCAGTTGAAAAGGTCTTAAAGGACTCTAAATTAGACAAATCTCAAGTTCATGAAATTGTTCTTGTTGGTGGTTCTACCAGAATTCCAAAGGTTCAAAAATTAGTCTCTGACTACTTCAACGGTAAAGAACCAAACAGATCCATCAACCCAGATGAAGCTGTTGCTTATGGTGCTGCTGTCCAAGCTGCTATCTTAACCGGTGACACTTCTTCTAAGACTCAAGACTTATTGTTATTAGATGTCGCTCCATTATCTTTAGGTATTGAGACCGCTGGTGGTGTCATGACTAAGTTAATTCCAAGAAACTCTACCATTCCAACTAAGAAATCTCAGGTCTTCTCTACTTATGCTGATAACCAACCAGGTGTCTTAATTCAAGTCTTCGAAGGTGAAAGAACTAAGACCAAGGACAACAACTTATTAGGTAAGTTTGACTTGTCTGGTATCCCACCAGCTCCAAGAGGTGTTCCACAAATTGAAGTTACCTTTGACATTGATGCCAATGGTATCTTGAATGTCTCTGCTGTTGAAAAGGGTACAGGTAAGACTAATAAAATTACTATTACCAATGATAAGGGTAGATTATCTAAGGAAGACATTGAAAGAATGGTTTCAGAAGCTGAGAAGTTCAAGGATGAAGATGAAAAGGAAGCCGAACGTATTCAAGCTAAGAACGGTCTTGAATCATATGCTTACTCTTTGAAGAACACTATTTCTGAAGCTGCTTTCAAGGAAAAGGTTGATGCTTCTGAATTAGAAACCTTAGAAAAGTCCATCGATGAAACCATTTCTTGGTTAGACTCTAACACCACTGCTACCACTGAAGAATTCACTGACAAGCAAAAGGAATTAGAAGGTGTTTCCAACCCAATCATGACTAAGTTCTACCAAGCCGGTGGCCAACCAGCAGGTGGTGCTGCCCCAGGTGGTTTCCCAGGTGCTGGTGCTGAAGCTCCAGAACCATCTGGTCCAACTGTTGAAGAAGTTGATTAAACTTAATCTTTATAGAATTTATTTTATAATACTGTTTTCTACTTTGTTTCTTGTTTTTACTTCATTTATGTTTATGTCATGTCTAATATAGCTTTTTAATTATATTATTATACTTTAGTAAAATGTAGGCTTGCGTATATATAGAAGTCATGAAATCTCATGCCTGGAATTTTTTAAAAAAAATACTTGTAATTCCTCTTCAAGATTAAATAGTTTCAAACTAATGTTAACTTGAATGTATTTTTAAAAATGGCGAACAGCTAATTATGCTATATATTCCAAGAAAGAACTGAAATTTAGACAATATAAAAGTTAATGGTAAAAGGAAAAAAAAATGTTATAGGAATTAACAAATTCAAAGTTCGTCCCTCTTAGCAAATTGACTATCAAAGACACCACTAATTATAAGCTTCAATGCTTCAATATAAACCATAGACTGCCCTAGAGTATTATCTGAGTATGCCAGGCCACCAACAGCATCCCAAGCGCCAAATCCTGCCAAGTATTTACTAGATTTTTTATCTAACATTTGTTGCGTGATATAAGATAAATTAGCGTGCCATCCATCATCCTCCTGAACTTGTAAAGTTACAAAGAACTTAATTTGCTTATTATAGGTAGCCAATACTGTATCACAGACACTCATCCAAGTGTTCCAAGAGTTTGTAAAATCTTGGGGAGTTAGATTTATGCTACATGGCACATTGCTATAGAATTGCATAAATACAATATCAACGACACCAGCATCGATAGCAAGCCCCACATTATTATCAGGATGTAGACATTGTGGGCAGGCAGATATGAGAAGATTATCTTCACCCCAAAGTGCCTTTAATTTATTAATAAATGCAATCTGACCAGTCTGCTTATTATTTTCAACATCCAAATCAAACCCGTCAATTTGTGCATCACCAAATGGTCTTTTAACTGCTG
>JNFU01000009.1:0-119182 GCA_010994365.1 Saccharomycopsis schoenii | reverse complement strand
AATTTGTGCATCACCAAATGGTCTTTTAACTGCTGCATTACTATTAACATTAAACATTTCATACAATAGTTGAGCGGCAGCCTCACCACCAGAATCACTTCCTAAATTGATGTTACTCATACTTCGATCACCGCCTATTGATGCAAGAACTTTGATCCCCATCGATTGACAATATTTGATATCCTCAGCAATTAATGGACATTCGTTACCCCAACATGCATTACCAAAGTTGAAAGCTATATTAGTCGGAGTTACAACATTGATAAATGCTAAGACTGCAACATCCATAATACCATTTTTACAGTAATATCCTAAACGTTCTTGATTAGCACCTTGGCCCCAATAAACAGCAACGTTATTTTTTGCATTTGGGTCATAACCTGCATACACACTTGTTAATAGGAGGAAGAATAGAGTAGTTAACGATGATATACCCATTTTATCTTTGTATTTGGAATGTTTAATAAATGGTGAAAATCCATATTATGAGTGGAAAGTCGTCCGACAGAATTCTTATGGATTCGTTCAATTAATATAATAAAAGTATTCAATTTTACGATATTTAAAATTACCACTTTTGGTGCTTTTTTTTGCAGCTTCCGAACTGCCACAATTTACCTAGTGGAGAAATTTTTGCTTTGGAATTACGGAGATTTACTATTTAGTGGTTTTTTTTGTTACGTGTCATGCGTATAAATGCACCCTTTCAAACAGATTTTAAAACACCAACGTATTTTTTAAACCAGCTTTAATATCCAAAAAATCGTAACAACGGTGATCATACATAGGTAATGACATGTTCAATTGAACTCATTTTTATGCCTCGATAAAGAAGATGCACTGCATGGTAGACATATGTGTTTATGTTAATAATATGAGAACAGAACAAAGCAGCAGAACAAAGTAAAAACAAGCATTTCTTTCCAACCTCTATCACGTATATCCACTTGATATATCATGTTACATTAAAACTAACCTAGTACCATAGTTCATAAGCTCTTTTCAAGTTATTACAATGTTATTATTTTTTTGAGCAATGCAGTTTCAATGTATGATCCTGTTGACCAAAGGAGGTCAAGATACCATTAAAAATTGGAAAATGCTTATACATGAATAGATAAATTTCGTTAGTATCAGTAAGAATTATATGAGAAGTTTTGATTTCTATTTTTTTTTATTCAATCTTTATATGATGTAAGTGGTGCAAAAGATAGTTGAGCTTATATATATATATATATTTATGTGTATATATGTTGAATACGAGATCAACATATCCCAAGTTGTTACATTATATTTGCTATAAAGCCAGTATAAGTATTTCTAAAAAAATAGTGACTATTATTCCACATTACTTGGTCAATGCAAATAAACCCTTTAACATGAATAGATATTTTTACTTTAATTATTTTTACAAATCATTCTTATTCTTTCTATATTGTTTTATAAAGGCTGCAAGCTTTTCTTGTAATCTTTTTTTAAACTATCATTTCTATCTATATAATAAGCGATATTAGGTAGACCTTTTGAAAGGGTTAGCCATGATGTTAACGTTTGAATTTACCAGTACATGATATGTCATACAAGATATACCAGTAGTGACCACTTATACAACGGGAAGATCATTTATATAAAAATAAGAAAAATTGCTACGCTGAAATGTAGACAAGATAAATTGTTAGGAAAAAGAATGTGTTTATAAGGGAACAAAATTGCCAAGCATCACCATTATTAATAGAAGCGACAGATATGGTTAGAGTAGATTAGAGACTTATTGATATTAACATTAGAGATTCATTAAAATTTACTTTGTGAAATGCATAATTAGAAATTTTTATAATAAATTTCGTATAGAATTCGACTTTTTAAAAATCAAAAGTGTCAAGTATTCAGTAGAAAGAGAGAAATTCAAGTAGCAATTCTCTATGTCTACGATGCTTTAAATGAATATATCCTGAAGTCTTAACAATTTTCTGATGATCTAATACTAAGTATATCGTATCATCATTATTCTTCTTTTGAAATTTACTTACTGCTTTTGTTTGTAAAAGTTAAATGTGTATTTCGGGATGTATTCTGAAAGTATACACCCACATTTTTTTTTGTTATTTATTTGACACAAGTTGAAGCTATGTAACTTATTATTTTCTTGAATATCTGAACTCTAGACACTCCAAAAAATATAGATTTTACTGGTAAGTTCTCTATATTTAGACGTAAGATCATGTTTTCTGCTGATGGGGCATACTATTGCGAGGTGTATGTAATATATGTAAAAAAAAATAGAAAAGAAAGGGTCAAAATCACGTATAATATTATAAATTGGTTAAATAACAAGAAATTGCATAATAATAATTGAAAGCCTATATATATTAGAAAAAGTGAATGATGATAATAACAATAACGAAATTAAAAAACTGAACGAAACCTAAACACTAAGGGAGTGTGTGCTATAGGAAAGATTTAGAAGACATAATAAAGCAAACTCAGAGTTCATCTCTCTTGGCAAATTGACTATCATAAACACCTGAAGCGATTAACTTTAATCCAGTCAAATAATTCATGCTTTTACCTAAAGTGCTTTCAGTGCATGCAACACCAGAGGTAGCATCCCAAGCAGAAAAGCCTGCAAAATATTTGCTAGATTTTTTATCTAACATTTGCTGTGTGACGTATGACAAATTAGTATGATAATAGTTAGTCTCTTGAACTTGTAAAGTTACAAAGAACTTAATTTGCTTATTATAGGTAGCCAATACTGTATCACAGACACTCATCCAAGTGTTCCAAGAGTTTGTAAAATCTTGGGGAGTTAGATTTATGCTACATGGCACATTGCTATAGAATTGCATAAATACAATATCAACGACACCAGCATCGATAGCAAGCCCCACATTATTATCAGGATGTAGACATTGTGGGCAGGCAGATATGAGAAGATTATCTTCACCCCAAAGTGCCTTTAATTTATTAATAAATGCAATCTGACCAGTCTGCTTATTATTTTCAACATCCAAATCAAACCCGTCAATTTGTGCATCACCAAATGGTCTTTTAACTGCTGCATTACTATTAACATTAAACATTTCATACAATAGTTGAGCGGCAGCCTCACCACCAGAATTACTTTCTAGATTGAAGTTACTCATACCCATATCTCCGCCCATTGAAATAAGAATTTTGATCCCCATCGATTGACAATATTTGATATCCTCAGCAATTAATGGGCATTCGTCACCCCAACATGCATTACCAAAGTTGAAAGCTATATTGGTCGGAGTTACAATGGTTAAAAACGATATGACCGCAATATCCATAATTCCATTTTTACAGTAGTTCCCTAAACGTTCTTGATTAGCACCCTGGCCCCAATAAGCTGCAACATTATTTTTTGCATTTGGGTCATAACCTGCATATACATTTGTCAATAGGAAGAAGAATAGCGTAACTAAAGGCGATATACCCATTTTATCTATTAGTATCTGCAATTTTTTTTATGAAATGGGAAGTATTGGTGTTTTGAAAAGAACAGTATATTAGAAAAATGGCGTAAAAATATTTATATGGAATTAGTCCATCTAATATATTATTTAATTTTGAGGTCCATAATATTACCGGTTTTGACTTTTTTTTTTGCAGATGCAGATTTGACCCTTATAGAGAGAAGTTTTCCACTTGAATTATCGGAGTTATTTATTTAATGTTTTTTTCTCTTACGTGTCTCACGTATAGCTGCACGTTTTTTAAAATTTTTAAAATCCAAAAAACCGTAACAATAGACGTAATTATAAGAAGTATAATAACATTATTCAGCTGAGTTCCATCTTCATCCATTGCGGATAAAAATATGTTTACGCGTTTGATAAGGCTATGTAGCAGCAGGGCTACTTAGCACTTCTTGTAATTCCCAGCTAAATGTTAACCTTTTCTCAACTACTACCAATCATATAATATAATTAATATATATAGAAAACATCAACTAAAAAGAGCATTTCTTTTCAGGTTTGTTATCAGCAAATAATCACGATTTATCACTATGCTTAAATATACTCAAATATGAAGGTTAATGATATTCCACTTAAGAATTAAAAGGTATATTTGTTTAGCAAGATCATTGGCCAAATGAAACCATTTGTAATACAACGATTTCACGACAGCATCAAAAACAGGTTATTGCATGGACAAGAGTAAAAAGACTAGCAGGAATTATTAGAGCCAGCGATAATATAAAAGAAGACTACACCCCCATTAGGCCCTTAAAGTCGAGACAAGTATAGTAAGAGCATATCAGGAACACAAAGTAATATCACCTTGATTAATGAATTTCATTCGAACTAAGATCACTCAGATAATAATAAACTGTGTACAACACAAGTTGGTACTACTAACAATTTCATATAAGATTCACACGTTTCCTATGTATTCTTATATTATATCTTATGTGAAAAGAAGATGGATACCTATAAATATATATATATATATATATATATATATATATTTACAATAAGCAATATTTCTCGGTCAAATCAATGTGAATAACAATATTAATCAAGGGAGAAATAACAGTTGAGACTTAGCCCAAGCAAACTTGACTCAACACTTAACCTATATATCATAACTAAAATAGACAGTAAAAAAATATCTTTCTCAAACCAACAGAGTAATAATTAAAAAGATAGTAACTAGTCAGTACAAAATTCTGCCATTAGAAACACAAAGCACAAGCTTATTGTTATTCTTAACGGAAAAAAAGTTTGCTTTACATACAACGTCCCTGAGTATATCCATTTCGCTTTCTATACTGATATCGTTATATGTATTGTGTTTCAACCAAGCTGCTGTTTCAGCGTTTATAATTTATGTCCCGCACGCTATGCGCGTTGAAAACGAAGTATCATTTACACATTTATATTATCTTATTTCTTTCTATATTTTTTCTTCAACTCATATACTGTTTGACACATGAAACATATCCTGTTACAGATTGCATGCGCACTTTTCGTTCAATAGCGTTACGCATATTTATATTAAAAAACAAACATATACGTTTATTATGCACTATGCAAATATATCAAGAAATTATCAACCTGAAGAAGAGAACGACTGAATACTTAGAGTTGAACCGCTTAGTAACAAAAAGAATTGGTTATTCTTGATATCACTTGATCATTATATTACTATTGGTGATAAAATATTGTTTCTTTCAGATATTTAATAACTAGGAACTAAGAAAGTATCTAGTTTTGAGTATATTCTATGGTTAGATATAAGATAATGTTCGCAGCAGATGGGGCATATTACGATATATGTAAAATTTGAAAGAACTGAACAAAAATTGGTGTAATACTACATACTAAATACCCATACTTCCACGGTGTTTTAACTTGACCGTTATCTTAAGATGCTGTGTACTTCGAATTTACAGTCTTTTTCAGAGAGACAGCATTAAATTGTAGGCCATAGAACTACGACTGACTGGTATAACGGGAAAACAGCTAATAATCATTGAAAGTCTATGTATACTTAGAAAAAATGAATAATAATAATAAAGCAATGAAAAATTGATATAAACTAGAACTGAAAATAAAGATTAAATAACTATATCTTATAGATAGGATTTAGATTCTAAAAAAAAAAATCAAAGCTCATCTCTCTTGGCAAACTGGCTATCATAAACACCACTAAGTATAAGTTTCAATCCTTGAAAATAACCCAAAGACTTTCCTAAAGTATTATCGGTGTACGCCAGACCAACAACAGCATCCCAAGCGCCGAATCCTGCCAAATATTTACTAGATTTTTTATCTAGCATTTGTTGTGTGAGGTATGATAGATTAGCCTGCCACTGGTTAGTCTCTGCAACTTGTAAAGATACAAAGAACTTAATTTGCTTATTATAGGTAGCCAATACTGTATCACAGACACTCATCCAAGTGTTCCAAGAGCTAGTAAAACCGCTAGGAGTTTGATTTATGCTACATGGTGTATTACTGTAGAATTGCATAAATACAATATCAACAACACCAGCATCAATAGCAAGTCCAACATTTACATCAGGATGTGGACACTGTGGGCAGGCAGATATGAGAAGATTATCTTCACCCCAAAGTGCCTTTAATTTATTAATAAATGCAATCTGACCAGTCTGAATATGATTTTCAACATCCAAATCAAACCCGTCAATTTGTGCATCACCAAATGGTCTTTTAACTGCTGCATTACTATTAACATTAAACATTTCATACAATAGTTGAGCGGCAGCCTCACCACCAGAATCACTTCCTAAATTGATGTTACTCATACTTCGATCACCGCCTATTGATGCAAGAACTTTGATCCCCATCGATTGACAATATTTGATATCCTCAGCAATTAATGGACATTCGTTACCCCAACATGCATTACCAAAGTTGAAAGCTATATTAGTCGGAGTTACAACATTGATAAATGCTAAGACTGCAACATCCATAATACCATTTTTACAGTAATATCCTAAACGTTCTTGATTAGCACCTTGGCCCCAATAAACAGCAACGTTATTTTTTGCATTTGGGTCATAACCTGCATACACACTTGTTAATAGGAGGAAGAATAGAGTAGTTAACGATGATATACCCATTTTATCTTTGTATTTGGAATGTTTAATAAATGGTGAAAATCCATATTATGAGTGGAAAGTCGTCCGACAGAATTCTTATGGATTCGTTCAATTAATATAATAAAAGTATTCAATTTTACGATATTTAAAATTACCACTTTTGGTGCTTTTTTTTGCAGCTTCCGAACTGCCACAATTTACCTAGTGGAGAAATTTTTGCTTTGGAATTACGGAGATTTACTATTTAGTGGTTTTTTTTGTTACGTGTCATGCGTATAAATGCACCCTTTCAAACAGATTTTAAAACACCAACGTATTTTTTAAACCAGCTTTAATATCCAAAAAATCGTAACAACGGTGATCATACATAGGTAATGACATGTTCAATTGAACTCATTTTTATGCCTCGATAAAGAAGATGCACTGCATGGTAGACATATGTGTTTATGTTAATAATATGAGAACAGAACAAAGCAGCAGAACAAAGTAAAAACAAGCATTTCTTTCCAACCTCTATCACGTATATCCACTTGATATATCATGTTACATTAAAACTAACCTAGTACCATAGTTCATAAGCTCTTTTCAAGTTATTACAATGTTATTATTTTTTTGAGCAATGCAGTTTCAATGTATGATCCTGTTGACCAAAGGAGGTCAAGATACCATTAAAAATTGGAAAATGCTTATACATGAATAGATAAATTTCGTTAGTATCAGTAAGAATTATATGAGAAGTTTTGATTTCTATTTTTTTTTATTCAATCTTTATATGATGTAAGTGGTGCAAAAGATAGTTGAGCTTATATATATATATATATTTATGTGTATATATGTTGAATACGAGATCAACATATCCCAAGTTGTTACATTATATTTGCTATAAAGCCAGTATAAGTATTTCTAAAAAAATAGTGACTATTATTCCACATTACTTGGTCAATGCAAATAAACCCTTTAACATGAATAGATATTTTTACTTTAATTATTTTTACAAATCATTCTTATTCTTTCTATATTGTTTTATAAAGGCTGCAAGCTTTTCTTGTAATCTTTTTTTAAACTATCATTTCTATCTATATAATAAGCGATATTAGGTAGACCTTTTGAAAGGGTTAGCCATGATGTTAACGTTTGAATTTACCAGTACATGATATGTCATACAAGATATACCAGTAGTGACCACTTATACAACGGGAAGATCATTTATATAAAAATAAGAAAAATTGCTACGCTGAAATGTAGACAAGATAAATTGTTAGGAAAAAGAATGTGTTTATAAGGGAACAAAATTGCCAAGCATCACCATTATTAATAGAAGCGACAGATATGGTTAGAGTAGATTAGAGACTTATTGATATTAACATTAGAGATTCATTAAAATTTACTTTGTGAAATGCATAATTAGAAATTTTTATAATAAATTTCGTATAGAATTCGACTTTTTAAAAATCAAAAGTGTCAAGTATTCAGTAGAAAGAGAGAAATTCAAGTAGCAATTCTCTATGTCTACGATGCTTTAAATGAATATATCCTGAAGTCTTAACAATTTTCTGATGATCTAATACTAAGTATATCGTATCATCATTATTCTTCTTTTGAAATTTACTTACTGCTTTTGTTTGTAAAAGTTAAATGTGTATTTCGGGATGTATTCTGAAAGTATACACCCACATTTTTTTTTGTTATTTATTTGACACAAGTTGAAGCTATGTAACTTATTATTTTCTTGAATATCTGAACTCTAGACACTCCAAAAAATATAGATTTTACTGGTAAGTTCTCTATATTTAGACGTAAGATCATGTTTTCTGCTGATGGGGCATACTATTGCGAGGTGTATGTAATATATGTAAAAAAAAATAGAAAAGAAAGGGTCAAAATCACGTATAATATTATAAATTGGTTAAATAACAAGAAATTGCATAATAATAATTGAAAGCCTATATATATTAGAAAAAGTGAATGATGATAATAACAATAACGAAATTAAAAAACTGAACGAAACCTAAACACTAAGGGAGTGTGTGCTATAGGAAAGATTTAGAAGACATAATAAAGCAAACTCAGAGTTCATCTCTCTTGGCAAATTGACTATCATAAACACCTGAAGCGATTAACTTTAATCCAGTCAAATAATTCATGCTTTTACCTAAAGTGCTTTCAGTGCATGCAACACCAGAGGTAGCATCCCAAGCAGAAAAGCCTGCAAAATATTTGCTAGATTTTTTATCTAACATTTGCTGTGTGACGTATGACAAATTAGTATGATAATTATTGTCACATGCTGCCTGTACACCAGTGAAGAATTTGACTTGCTTGTTATAGGTCAGTAAAATTGTGTCACAGACACCCATCCAAGTGTTCCATGAAGCAGTAAAAGCATCCGCACTTTCCATTATACTGCAAGATGGATTACTGTAGAATTGCATGAAGATAAAGTCAAAAACACCAGAATCAATAGCTGCACCTACATTAGTATCAGGATATGGACATTGAGGACATGCGGATAAGAGAAGTTCATCACTACCCCAGAGCACTCTAAGCTGTTTGAAAAAAGCACTTTGGCCATTTCGATTTCCATTTTCAGCATCCAAGTCGAACCCATCTACTTGAACATCTCCAAATGGTTTAATTACAGAAGTTTCTGATTTGACGTTGAACATTTCATAAACAAGTTGAGCAGCTGCTTGACCGCCGGTATCTGATTGTAAATCAAAGGTGCCCAATCTCATATCACCACCGATGGAAAGAAGAACTTTGATGCCCATAGACTGACAAATTTTTATATCTCTAGCAATAAGAGGACATTCAGCACCGAAGCATGCGTTACCAAAGTTAAATCCAACATTGGTTGGGGTGAGGACATTAATGAAAGAAACAACTACTATATCCATTATATTTTGCTGACAATAAGAGCCTAAACTGCCTTGATTAGCACCTTGGCCCCAATAAACAGCAACATTATTTTGTGCATTTGGGTCATAACCTGCATGAACACTTGTTAATAAGAGGAAGAATAGAGTAGCCAAAGATGGTATACTCATATTTTTATTTTTAATAGTAATATTTACAACTATGGGCAAAATTAATATCTAGCAGAGTTACTATCTAATAAACTTCATACGGAATTAGTTCATTTAATATAATATTATATCATTGAATAATGCACATGACATTACCAGTTTTGGTTTTGTTTGTAGCTGCAGATTTGAATGTAAAGAGAGTGGATTTTCAGGTTTGAACTTCCGAGTTTGATATTTAACTTTTTTTTTTTTGGATGATACATATATAGCTGTACCTTTTCTTAAAAACATTTACAACTCAAAAAACGTAACAATATAATAATGATAAGTAGTATATAATAACAAAATTCAGCTATGTTTCGTAGTCACATCTAACGCGGAGGAATATGATATTTGCGTAGTAAAGTCAGTAAAATTACGTCATTATATATAATAACATGAGAACAAAAGTGTAAAAATCGCTATCTAAACATTTTTTCTAGATCCTTTATCATGTTATATTGGCATACTTAAATATCAAAGTTATTATTCGTTGGGCTAGAAGCTTTGAGGGCAGGGTTTTATTAGCGAACTGAAGCCAAAAAACAAGTTGATGTCAAGATAATATTAAAAACTTTTAAAAAATTCAAAATGCGAGAATAGTAGAGTTATTAGGCCAAGCTTATACAATTTATTGACTTTCACGTTCGAACTAACATATATAAATCTAATCAAGGGAATAGTAATTACTGGACACTATACATCAATTACAATTGCTGATCCAAGTTTTTTTTGATTTAACTCTGAGTCATTATTTCTCTCTTGACTAATATTATTACTCATAGTATTAAGAGAGATAGGTTTATATCTGCATATTTCTATATATTTTCCTACATATTTCCTTCTCATCTGAGATACAATCTAAGAATACTTAGGGAAATGTGAGCTTCTTATATACATCCTATTGTTGCCAGTAACTTGTACTATTTATGGTCATGAAATATTTAAGTGATCTTCATTAATTAAGATGATCTTTATTATGCAAGGGACCTACCTTCGGTATATCCTGCCTCGACAAATCTGATATATGATCTCTTTTAAACAACGATATGCAATTACACTTTCACATCTTGGACCTGTGTCTACAACGATATCTCAGAATTTGAATCATATTTTGACACTACTTTTGGTAGCAGCAAAGATATTCGTGCAATAAAAATTTTAGAATGAGTTTATTTACTTTTGAAACATAATTAAAAAGTTGGTTATAATAAGGGTTGAATAGAAATCTATCTTCGAACAACCTAAGGTTTATGCTTATTTAGTTCAACAAACAATTTTAGAGAAGATTTAAGATGCAAATGTTGAGATAAATGGGGAAGCGGTCGATTTGAAGCAGATTGATGCTTCTACCTTTATAATTCATATCTAACATTATACGTGTGGCTAAAAACGTTTTTATTATCTCTTTATGCTTTTTTTCTTCAACTCGTGCTGTGTCTCGAGATATGAAAAATATTCTATTACAATACGCATGCACAATTTTGTTTCAACTGGATATACATTTGCTACAGTGCATATCCAATTTATATAGTTATTGTTTAATATAGGTATAACTTACCAGTTCCGGCTCTTCTCTGTTCATGCAATACGAATAGATCGAGTTTACCCTCAATAGTTGCAAAAATGCCTAGTTCTTGAAATGAATTAATCCTCTATGTTGCTCTTGGTGATAGATGTTTTACTATTTCTCTAGTTGTTTTATATCCGCGGACTTAAAAAGATACTTGGATTCTAAAAACATGTATCTTAGAACTGTTTTGATTCAATAGCTATGTGGAGATGCCACATTCTTCAGTGTTCCTTTCCAAAAACCAAATGAAGTTATAAGCAATCTGTTTACGATTTTAAACAACAGAAAAATGCATAATAATAATTGAAAGTCTATATATATTAGAAAAAGTGAATGATGATAATAACAATAACGAAATTAAAAAACTGAACGAAACCTAAACACTTAGGGAGTGTGTACTATAGGAAAGATTTAGAAGACATAATAAAGCAAACTCAGAGTTCATCTCTCTTGGCAAATTGACTATCATAAACACCTGAAGCGATTAACTTTAATCCAGTCAAATAATTCATGCTTTTACCTAAAGTGCTTTCAGTGCATGCAACACCAGAGGTAGCATCCCAAGCAGAAAAGCCTGCAAAATATTTGCTAGATTTTTTATCTAACATTTGCTGTGTGACGTATGACAAATTAACATGATAATTATTGTCACATGCTGCCTGTACACCAGTGAAGAATTTGACCTGCTTGTTATAGGTCAGTAAAATTGTGTCACAGACACCCATCCAAGTGTTCCATGAAGCAGTAAAAGCATCCGCACTTTCTATAATACTGCAAGATGGATTACTGTAGAACTGCATAAAGACAAGATCAACTTCTCCGGAATCGATAACAGTACCAACATTCCCATCAGGGTGGGGACATTGAGGACATGCAGATAAGAGAAGTTCATCACTACCCCAGAGCACTCTAAGCTGCTTGTAGAAGGCAACTTGCCCGTTTTGATTCCAATTTTCAACATCCAAGTCGAACCCATCCACTTGAAAACTACCGAATGGTTTAACAACCGAAGTTTCTGCTTTAACGTTGAACATTTCATAAACAAGTTGAGCGGCTGCTTGACCACCAGTATCTGATTCTAAATCAAAATTACCCATTCTCATATCACCACCAAAGGAGAGAAGAACCTTAATACCCATAGACTGGCAAATTTCCATATCTCTAGCAATAAGAGGGCATTCAGGACCGAAACATGCGTTACCAAAGTTAAATCCAACATCGGTTGGGGTGATGATGTTAATGAAAGATACAACAACTATATCCATAATGCCTAGTTTACAATAAGAGGCCAAGCTGTCTTGATTTGAACCTTGACCCCAATAAACAACAACATTATTTTGGGAGTTTGGATTGTACGCTGCAAAGACGACAGCCAAAAACAACGGGATAATTGAAAGGAGTAACATATTGAAAGATATGATTAATTTACTGATTAGTTGTAGGTATGAGTATCTAGGGCTGCTTAAGGAAGTAAGCTGCCAAGTATTGAAAATCGGACAGAAACCATGGATGTTTTATAATTCTTTTTTTTTATCTTCTCTTTCTTTGCAACAAATACTGAAACCAGCCATGGCCTAAAGGGTTTGAAAAAAATAACCGCAGTTTTATAATACAGATATTTTGTTTCATGTGCAAAGAGTACACATATACGTGGAAGAATTGAAAGGCGCTGCAGATTCTTTTTTTGTTTTCGTCTCTGATTAGGCCGCCAAAGCACGTGGAAAGACAAAAGACACCCCTAAAAACAATGTCATGTGGATTACACGTGACTGTTTTCATTACGCTTTGTTTCCCAGAAGCTAGCCGCAGCACACGCGAGCAGACACTAATGCTAGATCTGGTGTGCAAAGAAAGATCGGTTGCGAATAACTCGCTACGAGTATTCTTTACCATTTGTTACCGAAGAAATAAGTGAAAAAGGTCGGTAGAAAGAAGCTCGGTAAAAAGAAGAGCGGCTGTAAAGGAAAGAGTTTTTGTTGCTGAGATGCTGTTGCCATTGGTCAGTTAGTAGTCGTACTGCTTGCCTCCACCGATTGTAACGCATTATAATAGAAGTGCATGCCTGTGCTGCTACTTTTTGTTTCTCTAGCTATTGTAAGGAGCAGCAACGCGTATAGGGACCACTGTATAAGGAAGGCGGTCTTTCTCCGACTATTAAATGGCCACATATAGACCAATCTGATATTTCATGTTGTAAAGACCGTCAGCTAGACAATCGCTGAATTATGTAACGATTTGGCTGTCTGCATGAGCAATCGTCTGCCGACAATAAGAGTGGCGGCAAACGAAAAAAAAATATAGGTGAACAATCAAAGAACCTTAACAAAAATAAGAATAATGCAAACAATAAAAATAAGGAAGGAAATATTCGTTATCCATTAGATGATCCCTTCTCTTCGTCTGCGGTAGTTGGGAAATGAAATCATAGAAGCGCGCATAGCTACGCATTTGTCATATTGTTATATTGTAACTATATTTAACGAGTATGACATAATAGCGGCACTGTTGTATATGCAGGGTAACTATTGTATTTTCCCAAATGTTTTTCTTGGGATACCATCTCTCTTGTGATTGATTTGTTGAAAAGTAGTATCCTGCTTGCAATATTTCTATATAAATCAGTGTCATCTCCTGTAATTCTGTTTCTGATATTTGTAGTCATATTCTAGATATTTACCTAGTTCCATAGTGCTATTTTCCGCTAGTTCAACCCAATCACAGTTTCCCCTTTAGACGCAGCAAAGACGCCCATTTTTACCGCAAATATTGGCCTGTACCCTCAGATTACAGAAGATCGTTTCTCTCCGTTATATGTTCGCGAAAAGTACACAACTCTATTTTGTCTGCAGACTAGCCCTTGTTAACCAACTCTCAGCAGCTTTTTCCACTAAGACATTAACCATAGCAGCCCACTAAATGCCGTCATCGTCGTCGTCAGCCAGGTCCTTCAAAGAGAGCAATGACAACTCTCCACCTAACAGAGGCACGCGCGCGCTGTCGCCCTCCAACAGGCAGAGCCATGGCTCCATATCAAATATTCCCCCAGAGCTTTTGCTAGTCAAAACGCCTGATGAATTGCAATCCACAGCGGGTCTGCTGGCTTCGTCTCTTCACAGTCCGGCAAGGCTTCCTACCTTTGCCTCGGTTACCGGATCGGCTACCTCAAGTTCAACCTCTAATCTTCCGAAAGCTCCTTCACTTTCCTCTTCGAGTCTTAAAAGACCTGTGTATAATAGAAGAGCAAGATCTGCTCAAAATTTATACACTTCTAGTCCAACCATTCCAGAAAACGATTACATATCGCATTCTACACTTCCTTCCTTACCAAAGTTTTCTTCGATTAACCAGAACACCCCTGCTGAAGACCCATTTTCCAAGTCTTCTTCTCCAGGCACCCCAGAAGTTGTCGTTTCTTCTTCGTCTGTCCAGAATCAGCCTTTTATATCTTTAGCCGACGATAAAAGAAGAAAAAGAGCCTTTTCTTTGGAGAAGGACGCAACAAAGCAGATTTCTCTGAACATATTTGATAACAGTGACTATGGCATAGGGGACGACGATGAAGAAGAAGAAACTGCAGCAAATATTACAGGCAGTAGTAACACTCTTGGGAAATCTCCTGAAATCAAATCACAAGTGGGTAAGCACCAAGAAAGCCCCCTTGCTGATTCATCATCTGCTGGTAAATCCAAGAGCAAGAGGCAAGTAGTATTTTACGATATTGGGACAGATGATGATGATGATGATGATCATCATGAACATGCTCATCATAATCAGCAACAAAAGCTCCATCTCCACCCTCCACAGCCAGAAGACCCTAACGCTTTCAGTGATATAATGAGTCCATCTGACCTTGACAGTGATGAAGAAGATGAAAAAAATCAATATCCTTATCACAATAATAAGAGTCTGGAAAAGGAAAAGCATGTGAATATTGTTGAAGAAAAGCATCCAAACACATTATATGAAGATTCCAAAGAGAACACATCATCTCCACAATTACATAGTACTTCATCAATAGATTCCGCGTCTGGTGCTGATAATTTACTCTCTCGTATTTTGCATTTCAATATTTTCAATAAAGGTAGTAATAATGATGAGGGACGTGTGGCTGGTGATGAAGAAGAGAGAAATATTGGCCATCATGATGAAAATAAAAAGAAAGACTTTGAGTTAGATTTTTTCTCGTCGGACCATCCAATTAAATTTTTAAGAAGAACTACTTCCCATGATTCAGATAATAATTTTGATGATAGTAACGATTCTGAAGTTGAAGAACACGAGGAAAATAAAAAGAAAGAAATAGCTTTACTTAAAGCACAATTAGAGAATGTCTTAAATGGTGGTGTTAAACCGAAGACCAACAAAACTAGCAGAGCTAGTAAGGTTAAAGGAATATTTGGCGCTGGTAAATCTTCCGCTAATGCAAGTAAAAACAATTTAGACTCTAATGATATTACATCTAAGAAATACCATAAACGAAATGCCAGTGGGGTTTCTACATCAATTTCAAATTCATCAAGTAAAACTTCTTTGTCTGATTATTTTTACACTACTAATAATAAAGCAAAATTAAACAATGCCAATGGAAGCACCAGTGGTTTTAATTACAGTGATGATTACGTTCCACCTCCTGAGAAAGTTCAAGAAGGCTTTTTATCTACAATGCTTAAATTGTCCCAATTGAAAAACGATAATTCAATTTACGACAATAGTTCTGCTACAGGTACTTCTGATGATTTATCTAAGGTAACGTCAAATGTTGGATCAAGCACAGATTTCAATGAATCTAACCCACTTACTACCATCAACAGCAATGCCACATATCTGAAATTAAATATGCCAAATTTCAAATCAACAATGACAAAAGAGAAGAGAAATCAGTTAAGAAATAGAAACTTGAGAAAGAATTCAAGAAAGAAGTTGGAAGCTAAGATTACTGTCCATTTGGCCAACTTAGTTCAAAAGAAGCTGTTCATCTTGACTATGTGCAATGCACTCATGCTTTACGGTGCGCCACCTCATCGTTTGGAAGAATACATGGTGATGACTTCGAGAGTCTTGGAAATCGATGGTCTGTTCATGTATTTTCCAGGTTGTATGATCGTTTGCTTCAATGATCCAAGTTCTAAGACTTCTGAGGTTCAATTGGTTCGTACCAAGGAAGGTGTAAATCTCTCCAAGTTACATGACACACATCTGATTTACAAAGCCGTGGTCCATGATTTACTTGGTGTGGATGATGCTAGCATAGGTCTTCAAAAATTGATGGATTCAAAACCTTTGTACCCTCCTTGGATTTGTGTTTTACTTTATGGACTTGGCTCTGCTATGGTTTGTCCGTTATTTAATGGATATTGGACAGATTTGCCTATTTGTTTCCTTATAGGACTCTGTGTCGGTACTCTACAATTCTACGTTGCACCAAGATCTTCTGCTTACACGAACATTTTTGAAGTTGTTGCTTCCATTGTTGTGAGTTTCTTGGCTAGAGCAATTGGATCCATTAACGGAGGACGAACATTTTGTTTCTCTGCATTAGCACAAGCTTCTTTGGCTTTGATTTTACCAGGCTTCATTATTTTGACGGGTTCCTTGGAAATGCAATCTAGAAATATCATTAACGGCGCGGTGAGAATGTTCTATGCTATAATCTATTCTTTGTTTTTGTCTTTTGGTATCACTATCGGCGCAGCCATTTATGGTTGGATTGATAAAAATGCTACATCTAACCAAACTTGCAGTTTTAACACACCTATAAATCCTTGGTACAGATGTATTTTCATTCCTCTGTATTCTATCATTTTAGCATTGATTAACCAAGCTAGTTGGAAACAGTTACCTGCAATGGTTGCCGTTTCATGTGCTGGATACGTTGTGTCATATTTCTCATCTTTACATTTTACTAATTCTAGTGAATTTACGAGTTGCTTGGCTGCTGTGGTTATTGGGATTACTGGTAACATGTACTCAAGATTATATAAAGGGTTAGCCATCAGCGCAATGCTTCCTGCCATCTTCGTGCAGGTTCCTAGTGGTATTGCAAGTCAAAGCTCCTTGTTGGCTGGTGTTAATAGTGCAAACCAGATTGTGTCTAGTCTAAACCATACTTCATCCTCTACCATAGCAGGGGATACTTCTAACAGTTTGTCATTTGGTATCTCTATGATTCAAGTTGCTATCGGTATCTCCGTTGGTTTGTTTACAGCATCTATTTTGGTCTATCCTTTTGGTAAAAAGAGAACTGGTATGTTCACTATGTAAGCCAAAGTAACCCAGATTCAAAATCAAAATCAAAAAAAAAGAAAAAAAAATTGATACATTTTTATATTCATTATGATTTCTATACTTGTTTTCTATTTTTTTATATTAAATATACATAAATTTTCATGACACATCCTTTTGTATAAGTTTCAACAATCTTACAATAACTACATATGCATGTTACATATCACAGTAGATAAATATAAAATTATTTAAGCAAACAGGTACGAAGAATTAGCAAGTCCTATGTTTTCGGCACAATTAGATATACTCCCATTGACTATTCCATTCTATTTTGGGAAGCAATGGATCTATCCTACCTATAGATTACGTTGCAAGAAAATTATATACACACATATATACTGCAAGCACTGTAATAGTAAAGCATTGATATAATTAAGCGCTATAGTTAACAACTGGTATAATTAGACTAGTAGAACCCGAAAGCATCTAATAAATAAAGGGAATAACAATCTTTCTGTTTTTTGGATATTTATCACCGAACTCCTTCAAATATCTTTTATGCTTCTTGATAGCCCAAACTAACATTTGGCCAGCACCTACAACAAGGAACAAGTAACTGAATGGGTTATTATTGATCAATGAGAAAGCAACCCACCCCAAGATTTCAAAGTAATAATTTGGAACAGAGACCATGTTGAAACCATAGCCAAAAGGAATTTTTCTTTCCTTTGAGTTTGGATCTTTTCTTAATGAGGCCAAGTTTAAATGGGTGACAAAGTTTGACAATTCAGCAAAAGCCCAAAGAGCAATAAATGCGTAGTTTATCAAGTCAGAATGATTAGAAGTGTAGAATAAAAAGGAAGGGAGATAAGACTTTGGAATGGCAGATACCGGATAGTAGATGAAGAAAGCTAAGTTAAAGCCAGAGAGCATCCAATAGTGGCCACTGTTTTTGAAGAGATTGAACAATGGCATGGTGGCCAACGAGAATTTATGTACGAAGATAGTCTCGTACTCTCTTTTCAAGAAATGCAAGACAACAAGTACCATGCTGATAGTCTGGGTCTTTGTGTGGTTTCCAAAGCCGCCAAATAAGAAGTAGAAGAGCGGGTTGATGAGCAATGGCCCCAAGTATTCCAAGAAAAAGACGGTTCTCCAGGAGATTTGCGGGCCCAAGTCTTTAACGTAGAACTGCGTAATGTTGTCAATAGAATCGATACCAGCCGCCAAATCAGCAACGGCGGTGTGTCTTGGCTTTTTGCCAGCAGCCTGGGACTTTGCAGCGTCCTCTTCGCCAACATATGTCAATCTTAAGCGAGAAAAACTGAGACCAGATTTGGAGGAAACCTTGCTGATCAACGATCTGAAATCAGCGACCTTAGCAGAGTCAAACTCAAAGGTGGAAGGCTTGATCAGTCTGGAACGTGAGTTGACAGTGATTGTGACCATTTTTTTTTGTCGTTGTAGTTGTCCTGATTAATGTATATATGTACTCGTTCTGTTGTTTTGATCAATATGTATATGTACTCTTGAAGTTCAACGGTGTTCAACGGTGTTGTTGCAGACGATGTGTTCGACTATATGTTTTTCCACTATTGTTCAACCGTAAACAGCTCGAGTCCAAAACCAAAATTTTCCTTCAACGGGGCAGTAACCACCCTAAGGGATGTAGGGATTTATTTGTTTGAGGGTGTGTTTATTTTTTACTTTTTGTTGCTGTTTCGTTCACAAATTTGCTGTGACGGCTGTTCCTAATGCCCGATATGAAAAGGGAACCGCGTCAATTAAACATTTAACTTCTGTTTTCGGCAGGTTTTTTATTTCCTAAAGTGTTCCTAAAAGCACAAAAAAAAACATATTTTAGGTGACGAATAACGCAACACAGAGAAAAGAAAAATTTTATGAGGGCAAACGACAACAGAGTAAAAAAAAAATACTAGCGCCTAGTTTGTTTATTTTTTTTTTTCTGTTTTCTTAGCTACTTTATTTCTTTCTTCTGCCTATTTTATATGTTCTACTTATTTTCTGTTTTCCCTGGTTCCTTAAAAGTCCTGTACTGAAGCTGAGACTAACAATTCCATAAACCAAACACATTCTACTGGTCATCTACGCTATCCTTCACACATATCATTGCTGAAGCCAGTTGACACACTGTTTTATATATTTATTTAATCTTATTTCATTTACTCTTTCAGAAGAAACCCTGCAGCATCCACAGAGAAGATGTCAGAATTGGAAGCCAAACAAGAAGAAACAGAAGTAAAGGACGAACAAAACGCCGAATTAGACGAAGATGAGGCCGGAGGCAACAAGAAGGAAAGAAGAAAGATTGAGATTAAGTTCATCCAGGACAAGTCAAGACGTCACATCACCTTTTCCAAAAGAAAGCACGGTATCATGAAGAAGGCTTACGAGTTGTCTGTACTCACCGGCACGCAGGTGTTGCTCTTGGTTGTCTCGGAAACAGGTTTGGTGTACACCTTCACAACCCCCAAGTTGCAACCATTGGTCACAAAGAGCGAGGGCAAGAGCTTGATCCAGGCCTGCCTTAATGCGCCTGAAGACGAGGCCGACCAGCAAGAAGAGCAGCAACAAGCCCCTCCTCCGCAGCAACAGGCTCCGCAACAGCCTGTTCACCAGCAACAACAGGCCCCGCTCCCTCCTCAACAGCAACCGGTTCCCCAACACATGCCTCCGCAACATTTGCAACAAGAGGCTCACATCCCCCAACAGATGCCAAATGGCCACTACCAACCTCCTCCTAATATGCCAATGGGTGGCTACATGCCAAATCAGGGCTATCCAGGTGGCTACGGGTTTGATCAAAATTCCTATCAATAGGTTTGTCAATCACGACACCTTTGAATAATCATACTAGTGACAAAGCAAGGGGTAAGAAAAAAAGAAAACTCTAATCAAATTGAAGGAACAACTGCCCAAACTAAGCATGTGTTCTATTTTGAGAATCTCAAGCCATTAGTTACCTGCTTTTCTTCTTTCCATTTTTATCATCTTTATGACTGGCTCTTTATGTTGTAAATCTGTTTGTCGCTGGTTCAATTTCGCCGCTCCACTCATTATTTTAGTCTCTTAGTTCTTTGCTTATATATCCTTTTCATCATTGTCTCTACTAATGTTAATGCCAACACTATCTGTGATAAATAAATAAACATATTCTTATCTTTGTGATTTGTTACATTCAGAATTTACATTCAGAATCAGAACAAACGTGAGCCTAATGTGTATTTTTATCGTAAAAAAACCGCATGGGTGATGTTAAGTTTACAAATTAATTAATTAATATTTCTTTTCAGTAATGTCGTTTAAAAGGTCTATTTACAATTTTTGAGCACAGTGTGTTGCAAATTAATTGGCACTGGCAGTACACCAGAATTGCATAGTATTTCTATGTTAGTATTATCACCTGTTGTTTTCAGTAATAAATTGCCTCCCTAATTTTGATTTTCATGATGTGAGGAATTTCAAAAAGGGAAAAGCAGAAACAAAATTTAAAATTTTCTTTTTTTGTTTTTTTTTGAAAAAGAAGAATAATAAAAAAACTGGAGGAGGAGTTCGCTTAGAAATCAGAGCTAGTATCAAAGGAAGCTTCTTTCTTTAGTTTATGTCTCCGATTTTTTTAAAAATAGAGAAAATTATTCTCTTACTAGTTGAGGCAATAATGTGTCCTTGAGTGCGAATAGTAGTAACGAGATTCATACCTGGTATATGTGTCAAAATATTGAGGTATCAAAAATTGGCGTTTACAGTTATTAACTATAAAAGCTGTACAGATCACTTATAGGTAGTAAAAACGTCCACGATGTGTTGGATTAAAGATTAGAGAAGATAGATATAATAATGCTAGGTAGGCTCTTTGTATGTTAGGTCGCAAATTAATGTGGCAGATTATAACAGCTGGACTGGGGCGAGAGTTCTATTTACATTTTTTGAGTGATCAGAGAGAGACAGCAGTTGGGCTTATAATGCTACAGGTATTGTTTACTCAAAGTGCAATTTTTGATTTAAGCCATTGACGGTTGTTGTATGAATGCCATGCTCATGTTGCGCCAGCTCAGTTCTCATGGATAAACGCTGATGCGGTACTTATTAAGAACCAGTCCACAGTTCAATTGCAATTATGGAATGTATAGATTACAGAATCAATCCAGACCTCATTTGAGCTATTGTAGTGAGAAACGCAGGCTCTCTTTGGAGAAAGCAGTTATCGGATAAAACCATCACTCATAGTTTGTTTTATCTTACAGATATGACAGAGAAGCAAACTTTAAAGTTTAAATAATTCCAGCATAGACGGTCTTTATTAGGCATCTGTTACATTTTAAATGTGATACCTTACAAATTCTAATTGTTTAATATGGGTGCTCTTGGGCAGCATTATAAAGGAAAAAAATTTGAACCTAAGGCTTTTTAAGTTTTGTTTTGATGAGAAAATAATATCAGTGGACTAATAATAAAGATTCTGTCACTAAATTGAAGAGAAATTTTTTTTTTGATTTGATGAAAAACATATTTTACTTTATTTAGACGATCTGCGGTACTCCTGATCTGAGATAACATTATGTAGGTTATATTTATTTGTGTTTATATTACCGACCATGGTACAGATCACATCACCGATATAGATTATGTGTACATTTTATCTTTTTGATGCATAAAAATATATTCTTAAACTAAGCTGGTTTCTGATTTTTGCGATTCTAGAAGATACTTTCGGTACTGCACCCGCATTTACAACAATAATTTCTTGAATTTTTATTACAATTTTAATAACTTACACCTAGTTTATTCTAATGATTTATTAGATGACAAAATTTCAGCATTTATCTCAGAGATACAGTTTGCAAATTCGCAGTTTGCCTTGAAAATAGCTAACGTAAATGTCATGAACAGAAATATGTAAACATTTAATCATAGTGAATAAAAATCATTAAAGAATAAAAAAAAATAAAAATC
Organism: Saccharomycopsis schoenii; assembly: GCA_010994365.1. Classification (NCBI taxonomy): domain Eukaryota; kingdom Fungi; phylum Ascomycota; class Saccharomycetes; order Ascoideales; family Saccharomycopsidaceae; genus Saccharomycopsis; species Saccharomycopsis schoenii. The sequence continues at coordinate 96,750 of JNFU01000009.1, read as the reverse complement.
ATTAAAGAAAGCTATAAATAAAGAATATAAATAAAAAGTGTGAAAAATACGAACTATGATAGACTTTGAATATATGATCTCCAAGAGATTTCGTTTGGTAAAATGAATGCTGGACATATTAAGATACAAATCTAAAGGACAGTTATGATGTTTGAAACCGTGATACAGATAACTATAAAAATAATGAGAACTCTTATGTTTTTTTCTTTGGCAAAATGTTATGCTACAAACATCATGGTCATGACGGACAAAATAATAATAAGATACAATTCAATTAAAAAAGACAAGAATACAATACGTTTCAATTCATTCTAGTAACCGAAATGGACGTAGTATTATAATACTAATAATAAACAATTTGCAGAATAACAAAGGGAAAAAAAAAGAAATCAATATATAAGTAAAAAGTAGATCAAAAAAAAAAAAAAAATACAACACAATAAATGAAAAAAAAAAATAATAAAAGTAAAAATAAATAAAACGAAAGTCATGGAATTCTTTTTTTTTTTTTTTATAATTCATTTCTATCTTTTATTTTTCTCTTAGTTCAAAAAAGACTAAAAAAAAGTTAATTCGTTTCAAGCTCAATCGTATCTATTGTAATTTCTAGGAGATTGATTCACTCCATTATTACCTCCTACGATATCTGCTCCAAAAACAGGTTCATTTTCGCTACCCATTCCACTTCTATCTTGCTCGTCCATACTCTCTCTAACAAAATTGAAATCATTGTTACCGTGATGACCACCACCTGATCCATTAATAGGTACCTGACTCGAGCTTCTCTGGTGGTTACTATTATTTGAGAATGGGGAAAAGAAGCCATTATTTGAGAAATCGGGGGATTGGACAGTTGGATTATAATCACCATTATCATCAATATCAGCATTCAATGGCGTCACAGATGATGTTGAAAACATTCTTCCACCAGCATTACCTGCATTACTATTTTTGGAACCAGATTTTTTTAATCTTTGAGAATTTGACTTGGATATCTTAATAGCTGAAAGCTTTCTTGTCAACGCACCAAGTGTACTGTCTTTAGTCAGTAAGCCGCCAGCTGCTTTCTTTTCATCATCATGCATATCTGGTGACATAAGTCCATTATGGTTCTTCAAATTCTCAATGGCGGTTTTCGAACGATGGCGCAACTCTGGATCGTCCATCAATTCTGGGTTGGAATTCACCATGTCCTTTAATTTATAAATTTCATTCTCCCAGTTGTCTTGATGGTCTCTGGCAACATTACCAAGATCAAACAATTCACCAGCAGCATTACCACCGTTAGCCAACATGTACGAATTTCTATTTAATGACGTCATCGATCCATTGTTGTTCGACATTGTAGTACCATTGATACCATCAATCGATTTTTCATCAAGAAGAACAGCACTGTTTCTTTGGAAAGATGTACGATCATCAGTTGCTCTTCTAAATCTTGCATCTGGGACTTTACTAATCACTGCCATTACAACATAGACGATAATAATGAGAAGCAAGATCAATGAGAAAGCTGCATTCAAAACAAAGAAGATCCAGCCCATGATTGAAGAAACAGCACTTGGTTGTTGGAACAAGTTACTGAAGAACACAAAAAAGAAAGAGTTAAGAGTGATAACTGTGGCAATTAAAATATTCAAAATATTAGTCTGTTTATCCAAGAATGGCTGGAAATGTATAAGGAGGCCCATGTAGATCATATCAAGGATCCAAATAACTAATGCTTGAGTTTTACCACTACTTTGACAAAGACCAATGAATACTGCCTTGATAAAGTTGTAACCAAAAAATACAAGTGTAAACCAATAGTATTTGGCATTGTACATCGTGTAAGCAAATCCATACTTGTCCAAGATATTTTGATTACCATAAAGTAAAGCAGCAGGATTTTTATAAGTGGCAACCGAATGATAACCTACACGCCAGACATTCCAGACGGTCCAAGTAATCAAGCCAACAACAAGAATCAAGAACAAGATAGAAAGAACAATAACAGCTGGGGAATCGTGTTGCGTGAATTCCCAGAGAGAAAAGACAGTAATTTGAATAAACCCAATACTTATATATCTTAATAAAGCACCTTTAATGATATGGACGTAAGATTGTTGAGCAAATTGATATGCTGTAGAATTTTTCAAAAAGTTTACTTTGATGAGTAATTGAATCAAAAATTTGCTGCAGAACAAAACACTAATTAACAAGTAACCAAATAGCACAAAAAATGTGAATCCTGTCACAACGATACTCGTAGGTTCGATATTTGAATAATAACCAATACGATCAATACCTCTCAAAACAATTAAATTATCAGAAGAGTTGACGACCAATGCAGCAGCTCTTTTGAATAAAGGTCTAGCAGTTTCCATAGCATCATAGAATCTTTTCTGAATCAAGACAGCTTTAGCAAAATACTTATTCAAGTATAAAACTGGGGTACCACCTGTAGATTGGATATACCATCTAAAGATTTTTTGCATAAACTCAATACGGATCAATCCCATAGACCAAGACAAGTTGGTAGCCCAAGCAGACGCGATAGGAGGAACCGATTGCACATGGGTCATAGAAATCAAGACAACGGATTGGAAATACGTGAAAAGAGACAAGGCATTAACGGAGATATGGGATGCAGCATTACTGTTACCAAAAGTGGACAATATGGCAGCAACAATAAGACCCAAACCGGCGATAACAGCAGTGGCCCACTTAACACCTACATGGGCAACGGTTTTACCGTTCTCAAAGTAGGCAGCCATGCAACCAGCAGCAGTACCGTTGCTATACTGGATGTTGACTTCGACATAGCCGTCTATGTCTGGGACAGTATATGCAATACCAGGAATTTCGTCGACATAACTCGAGTCTATCGTTTCGGTAGAGTCAACAATAACTTCACCGGCGTACAAGGGACAGAATTGTTTAAAGGATAAGGAGCAAAGATCGATGGTCTTAGTGATAATCTTGAAACCATAGGCGTAGACGTCCACGGTAGCGTTGATGTAACCATCGATGGTTGTGTCTAGATCAAGGTTATAGTTAAGCAGCTTGGACACAGGGTCGAAGGTGACCTTAAAGGTTTTTGCAGAGATAGAGTTGGAGTCCAGACATGGGACAAGGGCCTTGGCGAATAGCTCTCTAGCAGCAACTTGTTGGTGGCCCAACAAGAAGACAACGAGCAAAAGCTGCTGGAAAAAGGACAAAAGCTGCATTTCCGCGTTTTTCAGTGGAGTAGCAGGTAGAGATCTGGCGTGGAGGAATAAAACAAGAAGGGATCTGCGATACGGGGATTGGATGCAATCTGGAGGTCACTGTTTTTGGCCTCGCTTGGTGGAAAAAGCAAATAAAACGGGGAGTAGAAAGGATATAGACTAGCTGGATGGTTAGCGGCAGTAATGGATAATCAAAGACGCTGGCTGGTTTGTCTGTATCGAGAATATTGAAGGACTCGTTGGTGATGAAAATCTAAATAGTATGCAAAATAACCGAGAGAAAACACCCAAAAAGAAAAAAGAAAATCAAGAATATTGATCCTCTTTATAATGAAATAAAAACTTGTGCGTTGATGAACTACTACAAATCAACATATATAAAGCCTAGTTTAAAAATAACACAGGCGACAAGAACAACAAAAAGACAGTGCAAAGCGCACACGCAGTAAAAGAAAAAGGAAAAAAGAAAAAAAAAGGTAGTAAGCGCACGCTCACCAAGAATTTCCCACAGGCAGACAAGGAAAAAGAAGAAAACAAGACAAAAAGGGAAAAAAAAGGCAGACAGAGGAAAAAAAAAGAAACAACAAAGAAGCTTTCCCTCTTGTGCGGTGGAGTGCAACCCGCACGTAAAAACTTCAAAAATGGAAAACTTCACGCGAATAACAAGAGTTTACAGAAAAATAGGAAGGTACAAATAGGAGCCAAGCCGCCCATGCCCCATCCACACATCAACAGATCAGAACAGCGGCGGCGCAGCACAACCTGTCTGGCACGCCTCCCGGCACGGTGAAATTACGGAAATGCTTGCACTTGAAACTGCATCCTCCGGTATGGCCATTCAGGATTTCCTTGTGTCTTTCAGTATATTGCTACATCTGCCCATCGCATTGCTATCTCATCAAAGACTACGTGGCGAGTGCCAAAACGACCAAGACAATCCGATTATCCGGAGATCTGTAAGACTTGTTGGTTGCTCGCGCTGACTCGTTGTAGGGTCCTAGTACATCCACAAGGACCTTACAATTCATCTATCCCGAGAGAAGCGGGCTTGCTTGTAGTAAATCAAAATACGGCAGAGGTGCGATGCTTTTTCTATTTTTTTTCGACTTTGTTTTTTCGGTTTCTAAAAAAGAAAGGTATATGTAGACAGATATATATCACAACGTCACCAATGGCTCGCCATATACCAGAACACAGGCGCTGTCTACGTGTTTTTTCAACTCGTCGTCGCCGTTGGTTCTCCGTAATAGCTCGGCCATTATGAAGTTGAGACCCAACTTGTTGCTGACGCTCACGTACATGTGCATTTCCTGTAGTTTGTCCAATTGCTTCTTGACGTCGTCAACAGAAACATCTCCATCTTCACCACCGTTCACGACATAGTCAACTAGTGTACGAGCTATCTGCTCGCCGTCGCCCATTTGCTTCTTCACCGCCTCGTAGTATTTCTTTGAATCATTCTTTAGCGGTATACTCTTCCATGCTCCATCATCAACAAACTCTGCGTATTTGGCTTCTAGCTCTTTGATTTCTTGCTCTCTTTTTTCGAAGTTGGAGTTTCCGCTACTACTCAACACAGCTGTGTCGATCTTACCGGTAGCATTTCCTTCTTTCTTCTTTTTGGATGTACCAGCAGTAAGAGCCGCTGCAGCCTTTCTCTTTTTACTGACATTTGTTGCAGCATCGCTCTTCTTGCTTGCTACACTCTTCTTCTTGTTTTCAACTTTTACAACCTCCACTTCATCATCATTGTCACCTCCATAACTACCAAATTCTGCAAATTTTTCCAATGTGAGCCCCTTTTTAGCCACGTCGTATGCAAGTTGCAAACTCTTGGGCATTTTCTTGATAGCACCCACTTGTTTCTCCTTGAAATCTTCGATTACATCTGCGTCACGTCCCATATCTGTGATTTCTAATCGACTAACCCATTGGTACGTGTCATCATGAAAAAACCGAACCAAATATATTTCATTGCTGCTTTTCACACTGCTTCCCTTCTTGCCATTCCCGTTTGGGACCGAAACTTTGATACTCTTTGGTTTCTTTCTTGTCAAATAGCTTGGGGCCATATTATCTTTTAATATCATAGAAGGCCATGGTTGAAACCCTCTGATCTTAGTTAAAACAACACTTCCTGGTGGAAGTCTCACAGCAGGCTCTTCAGCAATGTTGTTGACAGAGTCTTCCATTTTATAATTATTATTAATTATTTATTTGTATTTTCAAATTTCAAATTCTAGGAGAACATATATAAACTTAGCTTTGAAAAATTCATTGCACCTCGTTATTTTTGTTACTGCTTTTGGCAGTTTTTTTTTACCTGCTTCTCAACGAATTTTTTGCTGTTGATCGAAATACAAGCAACACGTAAAAAAAAGACGCGTCAATATTTGCTGTACCAATCAAAAAGTACCAAAACAATAAATACATATTAAAATTCTTACTTGCAAATAATATTTGAATTCTATTATCTATCTTATATAAATACACAGGATATTATATTATACACTTACTATTGACGCTTTGGAATAGTATTACTCAAGTCTTATGATACATTGATACAATCATTATGTATTCCAGAAGAAACCGGCCTTTGATGAACTTTGTCTCCTCAATAAATTCTTCTTCTTTGTTCTATCGTTTTTTCCTAAATTCTTGAAAGACTCTTGTCTAGTCAATCTTTGAGAATACCCTACAATATTCTCCACAACCTGCAGAAAAGTTTCATGATCACTATTTAGCTCGCACAATTCTTTGTTCCATACTGACAATACCTTCTCTAATTTGTTTTTTAATAATTGAAATTTCTGCAATTCTTGTTCTAGTTTTTGATGCTGACCCTCTTTAAGCAAGCTACTATAATAAATATCCGATTGAAGTTGCTCTTCCATATCGTTAAGAATACTAAGGCTTTTCTTCAAAATATCATCTTTCTCTGCATCATCTATTTTAAGCTGCTTCAAGGATCTTACAAGAATAATATCTTCATCATTTTCATTATCAGTGCTAGACTTCTCTTTTTCTTCATCCACATTTTCAAATATGATTTGCACTTTTCCAAGAAATTCATCACTTCCATTATCTTTTTTATCTTCAAATTTATTGTTTACTTCATTCAAATCAATAGGAACACCAATGCTGATCATGAAATGTCTTCGAATCGCACTACGTTTCCAGTCTGGTGGATTCAATTTCGGTATATTTTTCAATTCTTGCCAAAGCGCCTTCGCGCGTTCATTCAAAATACCATTTGCACCTTCTTCTTTAACAACTTTTGTAATCGAGTCTCTAGATGATCCATGCTGGTTTGCATCCTCTAGATTTGCTGTGGAATCATTCTCAAATATTTGGTCTACTAATTCAGCAATTTTATCTTGGAAGCTATCAATATCTGTAATACTCTCAATAGGAAAACTATTATTGTTTCTTGATACTGCACGGGTTTCATTGTTTGTAGAATTTTGGGAAGGTAGCGGGGATTGAAGTTTCATTTCTTGTTCTGTGGTTGTGCCAGTAGCTGAATTCCTTATGGTTTGGAATTCTTCAAAAGATGCATCAGAAAAATCACCGAAATCAGATTCCGAATCATATTCATCAATATCATTTTCAGTGTCAACTCTTCCATTGATACCCGTCTCAATTCTTTCTTTTTCTCGATCTATTTTTGGCTCTTTGCTTTTTATTTCAATTTCTTCATTCTCAGATATGACTGATGACAGTTGCGTGTAATCAGTATTTTGGAAGCGTTCTTCAGTTTCGTTCAGGATTCTTTCAATAAAATCCTCATTTTCCTCATTTTGACAGGGCTGATTATGATACCTTTCTAAATGTAGTTCTTGTTTAGCTTCAAGCTTAACCAGATTAACTTCACTAGCTTCAGCGCATACTTCATTTACATCTTCATTATTATATAGAAGTTCATCCCCAGTACTTATATTCTCTAGTTTCCCTAATATTTCTTCTTTTGCATCTCTTGGGCTTTTACACGAAAACTTATTGTCATCAGCGTGTTTTACGTCATTCTTCCCTTCTTCATTATCTTCCTGATTATCTTTTTGGTTTTCTTTTTGGTTTTCTTCCGGGTTTGCTACTTGACTTGTTTCTTGACTTTCCTCTTGGTTTCCATTTTGACTTTTTTCTTGAATAGGCGCTAATTCTTCACTTTCCAAAAAATCTTCACATGCCTCATTGATTGAACTTGAATTTTGTTGATTTCTTAGATTTCCTAAAGTATGAGATTGCTCTTGCTTTATTTCTTCTTCTTCTTTTTCATCTGGTACTATTTTTACTGCATCTTGCTGAAGTATAGATACGCTTTGTGGATCCTCAACTATTTTTTCCTGATTAGACATCTTTTTTTTTTTTCTTTTTTTTTATTCTTTCGTTTCTATTCCTTTATTTGTTTTACTAATAAATTTATACTATCTTTTTATCTTGCTTTTCTTCCAAACTAAAGAACATATAAGTCAACCAGCTAATTATTTTAATGAAGCTCTTGAATAGATTCATTCAATAATAGTAGTTAAGAGATTCCTTTGTATAATTTTGAAGCTTTTTTTCCTCTCTCTTTTTCAACTGGTTTTTTTCGTCGGTTGTTATTTTCCTGTGTGGGACCAGTATAGTTTTTATGCGCCCCATCTTTTTTTCTTTTATTGCCCAAGACAATTTTATCAAGTTGAATGGAAGTTATGATAAAAGGGTAGTAATTAGATTTACAATATTATCTCATTTCATTAAGTTATATATCATAAATATTATTAATTTGGTATAATCAATCTGTTGCAGATAGTGTTTCCCACAAACCTTCTTAGAAATATATATACAACTGGGAACCGTGTGATTGACAGATGAAATGTGAAGGAAATTATGAGCCAATAGCAGTAGTAATATCGTACTCGATATAATAGAGAATTCTCCTAATGTGTTGAGTTTGAAATCTAATCAGAATCATTTTAATAAGAAAAATTAAAATCCATCTTTTTCATATTGAAAATGAAAATGAATGCTTCATACCACCTTTCTGCACCAAATGCTTTTTAAGAGATAATAAACGAAATTGAAATTCCCGATTAGAATGTTGATACAGTGGTAAACTTATTCTGATTTTGATAAATATTGGTTTTGTATTGATTGAGTTTGATTATGCATTCCACGGTAAGCTTCGTTTTACCTAAAGAATGATGCGCTGATACAATCGTGTTTATAAAGTTTATTTTTCTATTGATATTGCCGTTGGTTTTCAAATTTCCCAATAAGTGAAATTATTATTTAATATTCCACGAATTTATTAATGACAATAATCTCAGCAGATATTGTGTATATGCATATATTTAGATAACCAGTGCAGATATGATGAAGATTGTTTAAGAACGATAACAATCTTAAAACGTGAGTATTCGACATCTATTCTGCAAAATTTGCATTAATGCTCTCATTTTTGAACAGATAATTACTTTTGTTTTGTTAAACTGAAAAAATTGGAACATTGAAACTATTGATCAAGGTTGTCCTTAAAAAATTGTGAAAGAATTCGTTTCAATCTTTACTACTGTTTGTTTAGACTGCAATTTGTTCCATGAAGAAAACCAGTTTGAATTGATGGTGAAGGGTGGAATCTAGATCCATCTAAGTGGAATTGATCTAGTCTGGCTACAGAAAACTTTGGAAAAAAACTAATGGAAAGGAAGACTTAAACTAATGTATAACTAATAAATTTGTAAATTTTTAAGTCTGGCTAAAACCAAAGCAAATTTAATGGTCAAATAATTTCAACATTTGAATAGGTAATTTTGTGTTATCACAATGTTTTTACAAATCTATTACTATACAAAGCACTACTGACATGCTACAAAATATATAAAGTGAAGCACCAATCAATGACTCAATAGTTTTTTCACACCCAATACTATTCTTATTTACTTCAAAAATTTATTCTCATACTATAAATTACTCCTTCAATATGTAATATCCTATTCAATAGTATAATATTAAGTTCATATCAATGCCTATTGTAACGTGAAATTATACGAAACGACTGAAGTTTACGATTTGCAGTAACTATGAAAGATTTCTTTCATGTGTGATGTGTATTACAATATACATACAATAGATTTTACGCGTGCGTTTAGATAAATATGATTACAGCCCTTGCTGTATATAAGGCGATGTTGATCTGTTTATTTGATATACAAGACAAGCGTGCAAGTCGATGGATTAAAAGAATAACTTGAAACAAGATCTCTTACTCGTATTGATCAAATAAATAAGCAACACATAGCGATATGGAATAAAATATATAGTGACAGATCAAAAACAGAATGTCATTTGCTCAGAGGAATAATGCTAACACAGAAACTAGAAAATCTACAACCATATCACCGTTGTCATCATTGTCTACGTCTCCTAAAGTGTCATCCGCACTAACAATACCCACAATAGAAGAACCTCCGAGTAATAGCCATAATACTACTACTAATAATAGCAGTACTAATCTTAGTAGTACATTTGCAAATGCGTTGAGAAGCATCAGCCGAAGAAACTCGTCTTCTTCGGTATGTTCTGCTGGATCGAATTCAAATTTAAATTCATCACTTGCCAATAACAACAACAATACTAGCTCTGCAGAGAATGGATTCGAAAATGAACTTACTTCCTGGATGAAAAATAAACTTGGAAGTGGTGTGAAACTTTTTGAGAATTCATTGTTGGCCGTGAACAATAACGATAATGGCGGTCTTGTTAATAATAGTAGTGACAGCAATAACAGTAATACTGGTGGATTATTTTTTGATTCTTTAGGCGGCGGCTCTATAAACTCATCAATTGAGAATACGATTAATAGTGGTGGTAAAGTTGAAGATACTGATGATACTAGTATTGAAAGATCAAAGTCGCCAGGAAATACCAATAGAAGAAGGACACAACGGATGAATTATTTACAGTTAGTAAGACAAGTCAATAAGCAAAATTGGTCTTTGATAAACAAGAACAATAAATGTCATAAATGTCGGATGCGGATTCCTGTTTTAAAGAAATTTCTTCATTTGAGTGGCAATTCCCGTCAACAACAATTACAACTAAATGATTCTGAAGTATTGTCATTTTTTCTGCATAATTGTGTGTTATGCGGTTGTGTTTACTGTGAAGATCACTTGAGATGTGTAGTGAAGGCGAAATTGATAGGTAAAGACAAAGATGAATTGCAATTAACAAAGAGTACAGACTCGGATGGTGTACCTGTCAAATGTTGCTTGAAATGTCATAATGAGAACTTTTTGATGTACAAATACAATGAAGATTTCATTACTGTGAAAGATAGATTTTCTGAGTTTAAACAACAAAGAGAGAGATTGATTGAGGCCAAAAATTTAGAACAAGTTCAAATCCTAAGGAGGTTGCAGAAATATTACAATTCATTAGTTAGAATCTACCAAAACTATTATATTCCAGGGAGTAATAATACCCTTGAGAATTCTTTTTTTAAGAAAATTGGTGCTCCAGGGAGATTGTTAAAATTTCAGGAAGAAAGAAAATCATTGGACAGAAAATATATGCAATTTTGGCAAGATGAGAGAACCACAAAGAAGTGTAATATTTGCAAAAAAATGTTCAAGAATGCAGATAGTCAGTTCAGTGATGAGAATAGTAATTTGTTGATTGATGCTCTTGGGGCATTATATAATAGAAGGCACCATTGTCGTTTATGTGGAATTGTCACTTGTGATGATAACTGCTCCATGGAGGTGCCCATTAGGTTGTACAGTAAAGTCGTGAATGAGATGAATAACAATAACAATGATGATGACAATACTGATACTAACGGTGAATACATTTTAAGAAAAATGGCTGAGACCAATGAAGTGTTAAGGATTTGCCAGAACTGTAAACAAATAGTTTTCAAAAGAACTTCCAGCAATTTGAATGAGTGTAACAAAAATGACATAATGGAAAATATTGAAAGAATGATGAATTTGAAAAGTCGAATTGATATGGAGATACCACTGTTGCAAAACTTATTGAGTGAGTTGGCAATTGTATTGGAGCAGTATGAGTGCAATGACACCGATACCGTTAAAAAAACCGTGGACGATACAATTTTAAAGATACAGCCTCTAAAAGCTAACATTACGAGGTTTCTCACGATTTTTGAGAGAAATTACAAAAGAATGGTTGATCTGAAGGAGGACACATTAGTGAAAGACAACGAAAAAATGTTGCTTTTTTCTGGCAGAGCCTATGGGGCAAGATATTTGCAAGATACAGCAGACTACTTGAGACAGCTAAAGAAATTATTGATTCGAAGAGAATCCATAGAGAAACTAAAAAAGAGAGCAATGGAGCCTCAAGCAATCAGCAAAGTAGATTTGAAGGAAATTGCCAAGATCAAAAGACTCAGGGAAGAACTAATGATTTTGAAAGAACAAGAGTATTTGATAAGCGAAAATATTGATGCCAGTGTGAAGAACCGCAAACTTGACGAGGTGGTTACGTTGAAAGAAAACTTGTTGGAATTGAAGGCAAGAATCAAAGAGATTAGCGAGTTATTAGGTGATGAGTATGGGTTCTAATCTAGGTGAGTGCAAATATATGTGATGAGAATGTACGCGACGATTTGATTGGCTGGATTTCAGCGCGCCTTAAATATGAAAAGGTAAGAGCCGTTATCTGTGATATTCTAATATATGAATGGGCTGTAAGTACTGAATCCAATCAGTAAAAGTATTAATAATTGCTGATTCTAGCACCGCCGCCCCCACATTTCGTGCAAGAACCATTTTTGGTAATGTCACATGCATGTTTTCAATTCTTAATTGTTCTTCTAAAAGTTTATATATATGGATATAGAATAATAATAAATTTAGCTATTCGGTGATTCATGATGAAAAAATACCGTGCTATTCAAAGAAAAATAGTGCGATGAAAAAGCTGTCATTCTCGTGAATGAGCTATTAAAACCAGCGGGGAAGTTAGAGCCCTTCTCTTCATATTGTAAAGTAGGCATATATATAGGGGAAGGCCCGAAATTCGGAAGCACATGCGCACAAATATCCTGTGCAATATTAATTTGGCTTGGTGGTTGCGAGTGAATGACAGGGCGGGGATCGTTGCGAAGAAAAGAAAAACCATAATTTAAGTGCCAGCAAGCAAAAGATAGATAGAATATAAATAGAAGACACATCCTGCTACAGGTCCATCAGTACACAATTGAAGGTCAGGTTTGTCGATATTAAGTATTTTCAACAGCACAATTACAGATTGAACTAGAAAAATACAAATAAATAAAATCAACCAAAAAATGAACAGACTACAACAATTGAGCAGCCACCTTCACGGGACCTCTTCCAATGTTTCATCCATCAAGGAGAAGCATCCAGATGATGTGGTTATCGTATCTGCGTACCGTACTGCGATCGGCCGAGGCAGAAAGGGATCTTTCAAGGATTTAAAAACCGAGGATCTTCTTTACTTATTGCTTACAGCATACAAAAAGCTTGGAGTTATTGATTTCGGTCAGTTGGAGGATATTGCGTGTGGAAATGTGTTAAACCCAGGCGCTGGTGCCAATGAACTTCGTGCTGCTTGTTTGTCCGCCGGTGTTCCTTATAAGGTCCCATTTGTGTCGATCAACAGACAGTGTTCCAGTGGCTTGATGAGCGTAAATTACATCGCTAACCAGATCAGCACTGGGCAAATCAAGATGGGGATGGCATGTGGTGCTGAAAGCATGAGCGAATTCTTTGGTATGAAGTCAATGCCGAAGATCAGTGATTATCTTTCGGAACAAAACGAAGAAGAAAGTGAAAAATGCTTGATTCCTATGGGAATTACTAACGAGAATATTGCGGAAAAATTTGGCATCGACCGTACTACTCAAGACAAGTTTGCTGAGAAATCATTCAAGAAGGCAACTATCGCTAAATCTAAGGGTCTTTTCAAAGACGAAATCTTGCCTGTTGAGATCAAGTCAGATGATGCAAGCACAATTGTCAGCGAAGATGAAGGAATTCGCGAAACCACTTTTGAAACTCTTTCGAAGCTTAGAACATCATTTAAAAAAGATGGTACTACACATGCTGGTAACTCTTCCCAAGTCTCGGATGGTGCTGCGTTGGTTGTTCTTGCCAGACGTGACGTTGCTGAGAGACTCAACCTTCCAATTGTTGGTAAGTACGTCCAGACACAGGTTGTAGGTGTTCCACCTGAGATCATGGGTGTTGGCCCAGCATATGCTATTCCACATCTTCTTCAAAGCGTAGGTATTAGCAAAGACGACATATCGATCTTTGAAATCAACGAGGCCTTTGCAGCACAATGCATCTACAGTATCGAAAAATGTGGTATCCCTTATGAGAAGGTGAACCCTAAGGGTGGAGCTATTGCATTGGGACATCCTTTGGGATGCACTGGGGCAAGATTGGTTGCTACAGTGTTAAATGAGTTGGAACCAGGCCAATTAGGGGTGGTCAGTATGTGTATTGGTAGTGGTATGGGTGCTGCCGCTTTGTTTGTCAAAGAATGAGTTATTACTAGAGCTTTGAGTAACAGAGCTGAATGACCTAATCTGCTTTAAACTCTTGAAAGAATAGACACATTTATTCGTTGGACTGAAATATACGTCGATGATATGTATGAATAAAATTACCATGATTTACTAAATAATATATGAAAATATTTTCTCTTTTGCCTATTTATTGTTACCTTGCTAATATAGCTTGTTTCAGGTATTGTAGAAGCAGTAACGCCGTCGTTGTAGGTTTAATTGATTATCAGTACAATAGTCAGTAAATTATTTAGGTTCTATTGGGCTAGTATTCAAGGGTTACGCATATTCATATGGATATTTACAAAACTGAATGAATGTGTCACTGCTTACTAATAATATGAAATCCATCATACAAAGTACTCGTTTCTAGGTTACCCTGTCTTTGCATATGCTGCCATTTTTGTCTCAGGGCAAGAATTTGCATTCCTAAGCAATCCGCTGGCGTGGTTTTTCTACTAAATTGGCTACTTTAAGGCCAGAAGAGAAATAAATTGTGAGCTCTGGCGAAGCGCATTAAATTGCGCGGGAAAACGACTCTAACATGAGTACCAAAATGCCAAACTGTCCCTGTTCTTTTGGTACACTCCGTGCAGCCAGAAACGTGCAAATGCGGCATCCTGCATGACAGAAGAGAGCAGGTTGCTCAAGTACAGGAAAGAAAGAACAGGTGGCGTCCGCCAGTGTATTCACACGTAGCAACAGAGGCCTCATTTCTGCTATTCCGGCTATTCTACAGAATATTAATATCACGATATTACCATATTCTGTATTTCTTTCCTTTATTGTTTCTTAAGAAAATACCAAACACGAAACTAAACTAGTTGTGGCTACCTGAGATTTCTAGCATTGCTGCAATATCATCAGAATCAAACGAGTTTCATTCATTTCTCAACCTCATACATCCAGTACAGTCTGCGTTACCCGCCAGCTAGCTTTTCTATTGTTAATTTTCGATCAGAAAGAACGCAATTCCAATCAGGCCAGCTACTTGCTCGCTGAATCTACTTATAATTTGTACGACACACCATCGTGGAATAGCTCTCATTCATTAATTGTTTGAACCACTACAACATTCGCAGTTTTACCTGACTCTTTGGCTTTTCCTCTTTCCCACCTACTGCTCATTTCCAGTACCCGCTGGTTCTGTTGGTGCTCCTTTTTTATACCTTCTCATTCACTCAACTCTTGCTGTTTCTTTTTTTTTTTTTTTTTTTTTTCTGCGTGTGTCTCTTTGCAAGGTATTAACACAAATAAAAAGAGCATCATCACAATAAATTAAAAAAATAACCAAAAAAATATTAGCTAGATATCTGGCCCTTCTGTTGACTCACTTCACTCAGCCTACATTGCCTATCCTCACCAGATCATATAAATCTCCCCTCTAATTTCATCATACTTCATTCAAATTACTTACACTCGTTTTAAGACTAACAATGAACAACAACCAGTCAGATAATATTAACAACAATACACAGAATAAGGTCGATCTAGAACAGCAACAATTATTATCTCCAGTCGAGGCTTCTGCTCCCTCATTTCCGTTTTCTCCAATGAATAGCAATACTTCTATTTCGCATACGTCTCAAACTGGTTCTGATGCTGGTGCCATTCCCGTGGTGCCGTCAACATCACTTCCTCCTCGTAAACGTGCTCGCACTCAAGAAGAGAAGGAACAAAGAAGGATAGAGCGAATTCTAAGAAACAGAAGAGCTGCACATCTTAGTCGTGAGAAAAAGAAGAAATATATTGAGTTTTTGGAAAATTCCTTAATTGCTCTTATACATGGCACAAGACAGTATAAATCTTTACTTGATAAACTTCTCGAACAAGATTATAAAAATCCTATACTTGTACTGTTTGTCAATGAAAATCCAGGTTTCATCAATGAAAGATTTCAAGATTTAACTTTTTCGGAAATATTAGAGAAAATTAACCAGAATAAAAATTTGAATGTTCCAAACGGCAAGAATTCCTCTAATTCTTTAAATGATGACGCTTATGGTTCTCCTGCGTCAACTCCTACGATGTCACTGACTATGCACGATTCTTCAATGGCAGACAATTCTCCTTCTGCTCCGTCTTCTGCTCGTAGACCTACGATTGATAGTCGAGTTACTTCTCCAATTATGCAACAGTCACATATGGATTCTTTTGATTCTGCAAAGGCAAAAACGGTATCGCCGCCACCTTCCTCATTTTTGCAGCAGGCAAATGGTTCTATTCCTCCAAAGAAGCTAACAATCTCTAATCCTTCTATTGCAACGATACCCATAGCAACAAGCACTAAATCATCGAAAGGAAGAAAAAAGAAGCTTGGGTCGCCAGTACCTGATTTTAACTTTGTCTCTAAAAATTCTCCAAGATCTCCATCAAGCACAACCGCTAGAAAGAATAAAAAAAATCTTATCGTTACGACACCCACTAATACAACTGCTCCTCCACTCTCATTTGACTCATTTACTTCCAACCCAACTTTTTCTGCGAGTTCTGCCACGTCTGGCTCAGTTACCGGTATCAATGCAAATCCTTCGAATAATGTCACTAGTAGCGTAAGGGAGGCCCCCCTTAGTCCTTCGAATCCAGCTTTTTCACAAGGTCAGCATCAAGCACACCATTCACCGTTCAATTCTACGCAAAATATTTCATTATCTTCGAAGTTTCCATCACATTTCTCTCCTCCTTCTTCACAGATTCCATCTGATGAATTACTTTCAGGCACACAGCAAGGTACAATTATGTCGTCCTTTCTTCGTTCCCATCATTACAACCATTCGTCTAATCCATCTACTCCAAAAAGTGCCACTCTTGCAACGTTTGGGAACCATAATACCTTCAAACATAATGGAATTCTGCAGCTGCAACTGCGTGTATCTAAGACTCCTCCAATTTCCAGCATTTCTCCAAGAATTATTCCCAGTAGAATAACTCTTTCGCCAGATCGTTCGCAAACTTCACACAACCATTTGGGGATCCTTTTGAATAATGGGAACAAGTCATACCCTTCATCTTCTAACGGAAATAATATTACTTTACCCCCACTTCATCAACAAACACCTCAAGTTTTGGGTGGATCTTATTCTTCATCTAAGATGATGACCGCTGCAAGTGTCCTGGCTTCTGATTCAGCCGCTGCCGCTGGCGCATCCATTCATACTCCTACTTCTGGAAGCAATGCCACTGCTATAAGCACAAGTAACAGAAGAAGACCGAGTGAGGTTGCTGCCGTGGCGCAGTTATTGAACATGAATCCACAACTAGACTTGGGAGATCCTCAATTGAAAAATGGAGAGCTCAATACTACTATAAATATCAAAGAGGAAGAACAGAAACAACTGCATGTTGTATCGTTCAAAAAGAATGACAATATTCCGAAGAAAGATCTGGATGGTAAATTTAATAACGGCGAAGAAGGAGAAGAAGATGCTGTTATGATTATGATGTCCTTCAAACAAGGCAAATGAATTTTTTTGATGATAAGTATTTATTATATGAGTTATGCTACGTACAGATAAAAGTGGATATAGAAACAATTTAAAAGATTTTTTTTGTTCTCTTGTGGACCCTTAGTTTAATTTTTATTTATTTTTTTTTTTACTTCTATTTTGGATAATCTTTTTATATACTTAACACTAATATTATGCTAAACTAAGCTAGCTTATAAGTCAATCACAAAATAAAATGCAAATATTACCTCTTTCAAAATTACCTATTTGGGAAATGAAAGTTTCATGTTAAATATATAATATTGTCTTCCGAATGCGCAGGCACATAAATTCTAATGTCTTTGGGTTCAGGGCTGCATTACTTTTTCCAATGTTTTTCTCTCACTTAAGATTTCGATTATTGCTGAAAAATACTGGGAGTAAACCGTGAAGAAAAAAAAATTTTTTTTTTTTGCTTTTACTTTTTTCTGAGTAACAATTTATTTATCAGTAAATATTAATTGACTTCGAACATGGTTGAATAAACAATACAGCTTTATTATGCCAAATAATAATATATAGATTCTGCATTAACCAACTTCTTTATCAATCAAATACCTTCCAAAGCATATTTCATCAGAAATCAGAGAAATGCTTTTCCTTAGTTTTTTCAAAACGTTAGTGGACCAACAGATAACAGTTGAATTCAAAAATGGTATAGAAGTAACAGGTACATTGCGATCAGTTGATCAATTTTTAAACATCAAATTAGAAGGCATTGATAATTCTTCAACTAAAGATGCGGATTGTTCTCCATTACCATACTTGGCATCAGTAAATACATTGTTTATCAGGGGTACTGGGATTAGATACATTCATTTGCCTAAAAATGCAGTGGATACTACTCTATTACAAGATGCTACTAGAAAAGAAGCCATTATTGCAAAAGAAACAGTGGCTGCATCCACTCAATAGAATCCCAGCCAATAAAGATCTTAAAAGCATAAAGATAAAATGGTACAATTAAAATCAGGTATTTTATTTTTCTTCGGTAAAATTGGATCATCTTTTAATACAAATACAACAGGCATATTTTGCATTATCGTTTCTCTTAGAAAGAAATTATTTTATTTTATGATAATAATATAAAGGTGGTTCAATAGAAAAGTTACAGATTTTTTTTTTTTTTTTTTTTTAATCATTTTTATGTTATTATTTTCTCTTTCTTTGTATGCAAGATTCTACTTTAATAGATATTACAATGTAATAATTTTTGGCTCTTCTGTTGACAAGGCAATACAAGCTTTATCTCTTCAAGGTACTACTTTATTAATATATAGGCTAGCTGCAACATTATGCTTAAGAATTTTTTTTTGTTTATTGTATTATTTACAAGACACCTTTAATCTAGAGAAGTTTTTAATTACAAATATTCACTGAGGTTTTATTTTCATATTTTCAGACAAACGCTTAACTAACACTCTAATAGCGAATCTTGGTCTTCTCAAAGAACCAACAAGTGCTAAAATGACAGTCAACAAACCAACAGCACCAGCTTGATGACTAGCAGCTAATGGAATAGGAACCAAATAAATCAAGGTGGATATACCCAAAGCAGCTTGTAATGTTACCATACCCATGGAATAATGCATCAATCTCACAGAATTTCTGGGTAAAATGGCTTTATATCTGTTGAAATACATATGTGCTGCAAAAACTGCAGAAAAAGTAGTAATGGCTAGGACTCTATGGACCAATTGAACAGTCGTTGGATTCTCAAATAAATTTCTCCAAATTAAATCAGACTTATCCTCTTTGCGGCAAAACACATCACTGAATAATTCTTTATTACTAGGAACCCATTGCTCACCATTGTTGCTCATCTTTGGGAAAGTGTTATAGATTAATCCTGCATCCAATCCTGCAACCATACCACCAGACATAGCTGTGATAAAAGTCAAGGCTAATAAACCTAAAGAGACTCTTCTAAATGGTTTAACCAATGGAGAGTCGAGTTTCTTGAATATTTCCACAGATTCTCTTGGACTCTTGATCCATTTATTTTCTCTAAGAATTTCTAAACCAGTGTGCAATAATCCGATATAGAATAGAAAGGCAGCACCTAAATGAGTGGTCAATCTGTATTGGGAAACAGTAGGTTTGGAGTTTCTTTCATCCAACTGATTTTGGTCAAGCCCAGAGTAAACCATCCACCAGCCAACTGCACCTTGTAAGCCTAATAAAAATGTTAATCCAATAAATCTTCTGTTAATATGTGCAGACGTCTTTTTGCTGAATGTGAAATAAAGGGCAGGTAAAATTAAGGCTAAGCCAATACTTCTTCCCCATAATCTGTGGAACCATTCCATGAAGAAAATGAATTTATAGTCGTCTAACTCAATATGGGAATTTAATTGTTTGAATTCTGGACTGGCTTTATATTTTTCAAATTCAGCTAACCATTCATCCTCATTCATTGGCGGAATAGCCCCGGTAAGAGGTTTCCACTCGGTAATCGACAAACCTGATTCAGTTAATCTGGTTAGACCACCGAGAACAACAATACCGAACACTAAACCAGACATACCAAGTAGCCAATATCCAACCAGATTCGCGGAGTTAACCGGATATTTAGGCTTTAATTTCGCTTCTAGAGCTTCTCTTGGAAGGACTTGTTGTCTGATAATTTTACCAGTATGAAAACCCCTTCTCGCATTGATCAGATTGAGAGTCACATTTCTGTGAATTTTGAATGGCTGTCTAATAGAAAGCCTAGTGTTTTTCAAATTGGAATCAAATAAAGATTGTTTACCATATTTATAAATAGTTGAAGTTTTGATAAATTTAAGAACGCTTGATGTATTATTGAAAAATGAACTTTTCAAAATATTTTTGTTCTTCACAAAAAAGAGGTTGGAGCTTTTCAACAAAGAGAGACTCATATTCTTTGTAGCTGTTGATATATTTTCTAATAGTATAAATACTTTATTAAAAAGTGAAGCAACTAACTATTCATGAGTAAGAAAGTCAAATTCAATATTTGAATAATGATTTAGAATCCTGAAGCATTAGTGAAGTCATTACCTAATTTGCAAGGAAAATATTTCTCTTTTTTTGTGTATTTTTTTTCTTTTTTCTCGCGTTCAACAATTTCGCCTTGATAGATATATAAGAATAACCTGTTAAACATGTCACCCCTTATTTGATCACCCCATATTAGTCAGCATAGTGACTTTTATTATTTTTTAACATTTTACAAAATGAGCATATTTTTACTGAATTTGCAATATAATGTTACAATGAATTTTCCAATATTTATATTATATATTTATATGAAACAAGCAAAAGTACTTAATTAAGATAACCTTTACAATCGGGGGCTCCACATAAGCATGGGATTCTCTCTTCATCATTTGTTTCTCTTTCAAACTTATAATCATAAGTTAACTCATCATTTGCCCTAATGTCTTTCAATGCATAAATAACAATTCTCTTCTTTCCTCCAACTTTAATGATCTTTGCAGTACAGCTTGGAGAACAACAATGATTTATAAATCTAGCAATACCGCCTTTTTTGGTAGCATCCACAACTGTACTATCATCAATTCTGAATAAATAACTGGAGCCAATTCCTAATTTCAAATAATGCTTTTCACGAATATCTGCTACTTGCTGGCGAATAGTGTCTCCCACATATTCGATAATCATTTCATTCGCAGCGATAGGTTCTAACGCATACAAGCCCCAATTATGGATAGCAGATCTAGCAAAGTTGACTGGTTTCTTTCTTGTGGTTAAAGAATTCAATTTCAAAATATCTGTCTCAGTACCTAAAATTTGCTTTGTATCAGCAGCTAATCTTCTATTATTTGCTCTATTTACGCGCGAACTTTGACCGGTTACTGTTTCCTCTTCGTTGATACTATCTTCGTATTCATTATCACTATTTAAGTTACTATCGACTTGCTCGTTATACCCCATATTACTATCTGAGAAATCCATGATTGTAGATAATGGTTCATGCTTATGGCTTTGTCTTTTATGCATTAAGTATTCGGATTTTAATTCATCAGGGATCTTTTTAAATCCCTCGGTTCTAAATGAGCCTGTTTTGTTAATTAACACGGGATTATCAATGCAATATAAATCATCTTGATGGCTCTTGAATGTCTCGAATACTTCCTTTGCGTGTTTTTCCTCGTCAATAGTTTTGTAGCACCAATACTCAAGTTTTCCAAGATCCGTACTATCAGGAATAGCATAATTGCCAGCAAGGAAAACTTCTTTCATCAATTCTATATCTTCATCATCATTAACTAAGTTTTTAAATTTTGATAACCCAATACTACTGTAATATTCTGGTACTTTGTATACCGTGGATAGAAGCTCTGTGCTTGGCTTATAAATCGGTTCATAGTCCTTGAATACATCTTCATCTTCTAAAATTTTGGCATCGTCTTTCGTCTCTTCCTTATGTTTATATGACTCACTCTTTGTATATTCAATGGTAGCAGTTTGAGTGTCCAGCACTCCCCCACGAGCTTCAAGATGATCCTTTTTATGAGCGAGTTGTTCCTCTTTGATGAACTCCGTTAACGCTGGCTCAATACTGATATCATTCAAACCATTACTTTCTACTTTTCTCTTCTTCTTGACGATAGATTTTATGCCTATATCAGTGGTGATATCTTCTCTCTTTGGCATATCCTTCTTTAGTTTAATCTCACTTGACTGCTCCACATCCTCTGGCTCTGAATCTGATTCTTCATCCTCTTCTTCTTCTTCTTCTTCTTCTTCTTCTTCTTCTTCTTCTTCTTCTTCTTCTTCTTCCTCTTCTTCCTCTTCCTTCTTTTTTAACATTCTATTCAATTGTGCTAACTTCTTCTGATCACTATTAGTAGATTCTTTAGTGCTCACGTTATTCTTTTTTCTAAAACTAGGTAATCTCAACTGCATCATGCCTTCATCCTCGTCAGGAACACTTACTGATTCCTCTTTTACTTTCTGAGTAGCAATAAGTACATCTTCAGGAGGTGGTTTAAATTCAGGGAAATTCTCATAAGTTAAAAGTTCCATAACTTTACTAGACAAAATGCGTTCTTTGATGTCTTTCTTTAATCTTATTTTTAATTCCTTTATAAGTTTACTTGTGGCTGTATCTACTGGGGGTTTAATTGTGAAATTAATATCCTCCTCATCTCTGACTTCATAGGAGTCTGGATTCAAAAATAATTGGAATGAACTTTTTAATCTATAAAATACACGATTATTAGACTCGTTATAACATTTGGTAGTACTTCTTTTATCGTTAAAAATTATAAAAAAACCCAATTTAGGCTCAGAAATGATACGAGCCCATTGGTGCTTATTCAATTTACTTTTCAAGTCTTTCTCTTGGAACAAACTGGTTGGGTAATAAATATCACTCAAGAAAATGAAAGGCCTGTTATTAATTATAGATGCTGTTTTTGATGAAATTTTTAATTTTTTGGAATCATTCAATGTAGAATTAAAAAATGATGACCTACCATTTTGATCTAAATTTGCTCTTCTTTGCATTTCAAATCTATGCTGTCTTTGCAATTCTTCCTCTCGCTTTCTCTGTGCCCTCTTCTGTAGTTCAGTTTTCTTTCTCAATTCTCGCTCTTTCAATTTAGCCGCTGCTTGTTCTTTCTTCAATTTATACTCATTTTGGAATTTCTTAATGACATTATCTCGATGTGTTCGGAATAATTTATTCCTAGATGTGTTCAACCCAACACTGATTTTACTGTTTTGGATCAACATTTTTTCATTTGCTTCTTTAACTGCTTTCGTAGCATTCTGATGAGCCATATTATATTGAGAACCATTTTGGTTATTATAACAGATCTTGCAAACAGGCAATGGAGTACCCGATAATGGATCAGTGACAAGCTCTATAGATTCTATCTCACCAAATTCAACAAAATTAGTCTTTAATATACGTTCAATATTTGGAATCACTTGAAAATCCCAGACAACAACTTCATTAGTTGGTGGTTCACCCAAAGAATATTTATCATAAACGAAATGTGGAACTGGTAATGGCCTACTCGATGACACATATCTGTTAGATTTCTTTGATGCCACATACTTATGGTATGAGCCCTTCATGGGTATTCTAGGATCATTTGCCTTCAATGACGGGTCTGCATCAATTGCTGATTGATATTTAACATGTGGACCAAGGGATTTACTTTTCAGTAATTCAGGATCATATACTACTTTGTAGTTCACTTTCTTATTAACAGCACGACTCAGAGATGCTAGAATAGGTTTATAGGTATAAAAATTGAGCACATGAAGCTGCGGCACTTTTAAATTATCTTCATCGTTGAACCTTTTTAACTCAGCATCATTACTGTTCGCATCACTATCTGCGTTATCCTCATTTTTTTCTTCTTGAGCAGGAACTTTGATTTTTTCAAAAGATTCTTGATACTCTTGTATCATTTGATTTCTTCTTTCTTGAAAACCAAACACTTCCTTCGTATTATTATAGCTAGGTCTATACGATTTAGTACCATTTCGCAAAATCACACTAGACGATGACGTTGTTGTTGCTGATGCAGGAGATACCTCTGATGGCGCTTGGGCAGAACCATTAATAAAACTGCCGTACCTATTCCTTGAGCCACTAAATCTATATGAATTACTTGATAGGGATTGTCGATACGAGCTGGAGCCTCTATATGAATTATGTGATGAATTTCCATGATAAGAATGCGGCTGCTTTGAGTAGTACGGTCTTGGGTTTCTATCACGGTATCCAGCCATTTTAATTTCAGTTTATTTCTAATAAATTAAAAGAATATTAGAATGTCTTTCTATTAACCTATCAATAATACAAGTGAAAATTGAATCCTTTGTCATATACAACATTGTGCAGAAAATTGATTGAACTCTTGAAAGGGTTCCTGTTTCGATAAATACTGACGCGAAAAAAAAAAGAGAAAGAAAAATAAGTTAAATAAAAAAACTCCCAGAGATAAATATCTATTTGTATGAGTGCACATAACGCC
Organism: Saccharomycopsis schoenii; assembly: GCA_010994365.1. Lineage (NCBI taxonomy): Eukaryota > Fungi > Ascomycota > Saccharomycetes > Ascoideales > Saccharomycopsidaceae > Saccharomycopsis > Saccharomycopsis schoenii. The sequence continues at coordinate 72,530 of JNFU01000009.1, read as the reverse complement.
AACATATGATCAAATCAAATGAGTCAGCAATATATGAAATATTATTATTTTTATTGATATTTTGCTTATCTACTAAATATGTTTCTAATTATATATATGTATATAATCTGCTCAAGTTAGATTTTTCGATAAACTATTTTTGGATTTGGCCTGTGCCTTCTTTCTATACAAGTTTTCAATGTAATATTCACCAGCTTTGTAACTACTTCTCACCAACGGGCCACTAGCACAGTATTCAAATCCGTATTCTTTTTCAGCCACGTCTTTCCAATGATCAAAATTTTCTGGTTTAACATATTCTACCACCTTCATGTGTCTCTTTGTTGGTCTCATGTATTGACCAAAAGTTACTATATCGCATCCAACGTCTCTTAAATCTTTCAAAGTAGTTCTTATCTGTTCATCTGTCTCTCCCAACCCTAACATCAAAGAAGTCTTTGTCAAAATTAATGGATTTACTTCTTTGGCATGTTTTAGTACGGATAGAGACTGATCGTATTTAGCTCTTCTATCTCTAACGAATGGTGTCAATTCTCTAACAGTTTCTAAATTATGAGAATACACCTCCAATCCTGAGCTAGCTAATTGTTCAACACTTTTAAGATCTCCCATAAAATCACCGCTGAGACATTCTACTAATAACTTGGGGGACTTTTGCTTAATTTTTTGAATAGTTTTAGTCAAATGAGCAGCACCACCATCGGCTAAATCATCTCTATCTACAGTAGTTAACACAATGTATCCAACGCCCCATCTGCTCACTGCTTCTGCCACATTTTCCGGCTCATTTTCATCTAATTTTCCTGGATTTCTGTTAGTCTTCACGGAACAAAAACGGCAACCTCGAGTACAAGTGTCACCCATTAACATAATAGTAGCTGTAGCCTTTGATTTGTCCACTTCGCCAGTTTCCTTGTTGATATTTTTACCACCACCGCCCCAACATTCACCAATATTTGGGCACTTCGCTTCTTCACAGACAGTTGCTAATTTTAGCTCCCTAACATCTTTCTTTAACGTGCTGAATGACTTACCCTTAGGTATTGGAACTTTTAACCATTTGGGTAATTTTGTTAACTCTTCTGAATTCTCACGGGGTTTTTGTAATGGATCCAAAGGAACAAAATCTTTAGCAGTGCCGCTGACAAAATCTTCAAAACTTGGACCTCGGCTAAGTTCACTCATCAAAGTTCTTCTTGTTGCACGCTTTCTTGTGGAGGAGCTGTTTTCCAACGAAGCTGTCACCGAATTAACGGAAAAATAACGCGATTTTTGAGCCTGTAATATGTGTCTTCTCAACATCATTGTTTATCTGATATACCAGTACTTATGAGAATCTATGAATTAGCGGAAGTGGAAAATTTTAAGGCTGGAGAAGAATAAATGTAATACTCAGTAATAAATCTTGTAAATATATATCTCATATGCACTTTTTCCTCTTTTTTTTTTTTTTTTCCTCTGTTTTCATCCTGGATTTCCAATCCAGCAAAGTTGATTTGAAGAAGTCAAAAATAAAAAAAAAAAAAAAAAAAATCGGAACAATAAATATTGAAGGGCTGCTTAACCTTCGAAAAATTACCTTAGATGATGTCGAATGGTGCAATTTGTACTACAAGTAAGGTATATGTGCTGACAATATAATTCTTACCAATCTTCAGTTCTTGAAAACCTTGTATATCTCTATATATGACAGTCTCTTGGGAATCTGATTAGTACTTCATATCAGAATATCTTGTATTCTACTATACTTTTACTATTTTCGAAAATTACTACAAAATTATCAAAAGAAATTTAGAATTCTAGAGTTCAAAAAGCAGCTCAATAAGATATATAAAATAATAAACTTATAATATGCAGGCTTACTTGCAGACCTTACCGTCAGCAATTTCTCTCTTTTCACCGTTGATGATCATTGGTTCATCCCAAGCCCAGGAATTGTTAAGGAACTTAACATCTTCTTCATTCTTAGCATCTAACTTGGTGAAGGCATAAGATTCCCAATCTGGAGCAACATCAAATGCAGCCTTGTAGTCTTGACCTCTAATCAAGAAAGCACCAGTAATACCATTGTTGTTGTTTTCACCGTAGACAACCATGGAACCAAAGATATATTTAATAGAACCTGTCAATCTGCTGAAGAAACCACCAACCAAGTTGTTGGACATAAAAGTTAAGGTTAACTCGTCATTGTACTTGTAGTCAACTCTCCATAAAGACCATTCTTCTGGGTTGTAGAAGGTGTTCCAGAAATATGGCAAAGCCTTTTCTCTAGTGTCTTCATTGGAGTAGTATCTCTTCCACTCATCCAAAGCAATGGTTGGTTTACCAAGAGCTTCCAATGGGTGCTTAGCCTTCTTTGGAGCAGCTTCTTCCTCAACCTTTGGCTTGGCTTCGGCCTTTGGCTTACCTTCTGCCTTTGGCTGTTGCTTCTTTTCCTTCTTTGGTGGGACGAATTCAAGTGGTTTGTCAGCTAACTTGAAGTCCTTGGTGACAGCAGAGTCCTTGAAGAATGGAGCATCAATAACAGTGTTGAACCATCTGGTAAAGACTGGGTGAGCAGCTCTCCATTTGGTTCCCCAAACAGAACTCAAACCAAAAGTAGCAAAAGCAGCACAGAAAATATCAGCTAGAGTCAATCTTTCACCAACCAAGAAAGTGTAGTTGACTAATCTAGCTTCAAAGACACCAACGGCTTGGTCAGCGGTAGCCAAAGCACCATCAACGTTCTTCTTGTTATATGGAACGAGACCTTTTAATGGCTTGACACCGTTAACAAGAGCTGGCACTAATTCAGAGTTAGCAAAACTTAACCATTTTAAGATTTGAGGTAAGTCTTCTGGAGTAGAACCTAAAAGACCATCCTTGTCTTCATCCTTAATCTGATTGATCAAGTATAAGACAATAGCAATAACTTCGTGCAAGTGATATCCTTTTGGAGCAATCAAAGCTGGGACCTTCTTCATTGGAAACTTAGCAGTAAATTCGGCATTGGCCAAGGAGTTACCAGAGAGCTTGACGTCTAACTTGTAGTAAGTGACAAAAGTTTCAGCCAACTTAGATCTGAGTTTGTTATCGGTATATAAAGTAGTAGACATTGTTAATTATGATTAATATAGAAACCTATCAAATTGTAGACAAAATAAATATTCAACTAACTGGAATTGGTTACTAATGTCAAAGAAGTGGTTTTCTAAAACAATTTATAGAAAAAAAAATTTTCTCTGTTTTGTTCTTCAAAGAAAAAAAAAATTTTTCTTACTTTTTCGACATGGAAAATTAATTTCCAGTATCTTTGATTCTCAAAGAAAAAAAAATATGATGGCATAATCAAATCTTACGGTATATCCGTATCTTTGACGGATTTTCAAGATCGGATGACGCTATATCTTGTGGAATTCAAGAACGATGAACAATCAGATGAGGACAGTATACTTAATCCCGGCAATAATATATTTAACTTCTGATTATTCATCAGATGAATACTTTGCAGCACCTAAATCTTTAATTATTTCACGATTCAACAGGTATAATCTTGTCATATTTAGCATCTCACATAAAATAAAATGAAGATTGACTTCGACATTCTTAGGGAGTCAAAACATTTCTTGGTGGTCAACAAACCTCCTTTTGTTTACTCTCAGCCCCCATCCTTAACAAATAAAAATTTCTACACAAATACTTTGTTATACCATTTGCAAAGAGATAGAGAAGAGAAATTATATCCGGTACAGAGATTAGATTATAACGTTAGTGGAGCCATCTGTTTTGCCAAAACATTACAAGCTGCACAGAATTTCAGTAAACATTTGAAAGCAAAATTGGACAATCCATTGACAAAAAAGGGCTATAATATCACAAGAAAATATTTATGTATCACTACAGCATTAGCCCCTGCAGTGAAATTCCCAGAAATCACCGGAACAGTGAATAGCGAAATCGAAGGTAAAATGGCGAGAACCGATTTTAAAACATTGTACACGTTCGCTAACGGCGAAAAACTTGTGCTCGCAAAGCTAAACACTGGAAGGAAACATCAAATTCGTGAACATTTACGTTCTTTAAATCAAGTAATAATAGGCGATTACAAATACGGCTTCCGAGGAGGTCAAGTATCATTTAATTCGCCAATTGCGTTACATTCTATTTACATGTATATAAAGGTAGGAATGCAAGCATCCGAAGTCTTTGCTCCTATATTGTGGAATGAAAATGGTGTCTGGGATCTGGTATTTGATGAAGGTATCACCAACGCTCAAGGTTCTCTTGTGACTTTCATAGACAGCATTGAAAACTTTTAGACTATAGTTTTCCTTTCTTTAGTAAATATATTTATTTACCTGTATTCTGACTAGAACGCGTATTGTACATTGAAAAGTACTAACGGTTAGCTAGAGCGTTAATCAAAGCTGAAATTGATTCCTTCCAGTATCAGAATTGAAGTTATTAAGCCTTAAATGCTATAATATTTCAATCTTGAGAGGTGATTCGATCTAATCAAAACAAATAAGTAGTGCGCATAATAACTCAGATGTAATGAGGCAATATAACCCATGTGAAGTAGTCAGCTTGCCATTCTGAAATCTTAGTAGAAAAAAGATATCAACTACATTTTCATATTAAAGTAACTTTGTTTTTGATTTTCTGTATACTTATATTTGCACTCATGGAATAACAGTTTGACTAAACAAATCAAATTTAATCAAATATGAGTAAGAGAACTGAAGATCATAGCATATCATTTGGTGAAAATATACGTTACAACATATTCCAGATACAAAGAATACATGATATAACGTGCTTGTTGGTGGGTATTGTCTCTGGGATATTGAAATTTCAATCCTTGGATGGCTTCACTTTTTTCTTTGCTACTATGGTATCCATTGATGTTTATATATATTTTATGAACGGTGCTGGCACACAAAAGAATTATTTTCAAAATCCTATGAAGGAAATATTTCTCATGGACTATAGTAGAAGCATCTTTGGTTTTATTATGATGTGGACGTTATTTTTTAGATTGATTGATCCTTAATTCAGTAAAATATCTAGGTATACATAATTTTTGAAAGCATTTTTTTTATTTAAAATGGCAGAGTTTTGCTTTGTGTAGGATGTATATCAAAGCTAAATTTGCTCACTAAGAATGATGCACAAAAAATAAATTCTAAGTATTAAGCATATATATTAAAAAGTTAAAACAACGAAACCGATCAAATGAAATAGACAACAACAGTAAATAATAATAATATAACAACAATAAATTAACAAAATGAAGGAAAGTATAAATAACAAAATTGTAGAAAAAACTGATGTACTAGAACAAAATCAAATCAAACAAATAATAAAAAGAAAAAAGGGCGAATGAATATACACTTAACAGGTTGAATAAACCAAGACATTAAATAGCAGAAAGGAGCCAAAAAAGCAAATGACATCAGTGAAGCAAGGAAATAAAATAATATAAAAAATAACAATAAAATTTAAGGGAAAAAAAATGAAGTAAAGGCTGTAAATTTCTTTTTTGAGTATTAACAACACTATCATTTCTTCTTCCAGAAGCCTTTTTTGAATGGACTCCTTGGAGATTCATCATTGGAATGTGAAAGGTTTTGTACACTCACACTGTTACTTTTAATTTTTGCAGCACTTTTATCTGCAGAATCACCATGTAATTGGCTGCTTAAATTGTCGTGAGTGGAACTTTTCAAAAAGCCATTGTTACTAGCTGATCTAATCAATCTACTAAGCTTCTGGCTACCGCCGGTAACACTGTTCTTTCTAGCAAGCGGTGATAATGGAATCAAAACATTGTCATCTGTGAATCTTAGCCTCAAGACTTGGAATCCATTTTCACTAAGTTTTCTATAATTTGAATCCAACTGAACAGCGTTTGCGTTGTCATCATCATTGTTATTGTTGTTATTATTATTGCTTGTAAGTTTATTCAAAAAGAAATATGAGTTAGTATGGGTAATATTATTATTTGTGTAGACAATATTTCTTTTCAAATAAAGTAGTTTCTTGGATCCATTCAAAACAGCCGCTTCAGTTAAAACATTGATGAAATTATTCCATGTATTGAAAATGATAGATGGGTTTTCAAATGAGGTTAACAATGTATCAACGCTTTGCAATTTCTTCAAAATATAGTACAGCTCTTGTTTAAATTCATCAATAGTAACACAGTTCACACTTTTCCTGTTCAATCTGACCATCTTATTGAACAAATCTTCAGTGGCGAATGCTAAATTGGAATTCTTCTGAATAACATTTTCTTCAAATACAATCGACGCAGGTCTATAAGAATTCATGAAACTATTTCTTTTATTTACCCCTTTGAGAATAGTGATATCTTTTTCCTTTTGAACCAAATCAGATGCCAAAAGATTAGCTAATTCTGTTAATCTTAAATATCTGTCTATTAAGAATGGATTTGTTGGTAACTCTGCACTAATCTGACTAGAAATACTGATATCTGGTCTCACCACAGTATCGCTTAAATCCAACAATTTAGGTCTGTTATCAAACTTTCTATTTGTGATAATATCTAAATAATCAAGCAATTCATCCTCATGCTGTTCAAGGAAAAAATTCATTTTAATTAACCAAGGCTCTTTAGCCCCAAACCTAGTTCTATTACTCAAAGTTAATAAAATCTTAGAGATTAAAGTTAGTGTTCTTTTAATTTTACCGGTTTGATGATCTTTAATTAAGAAAAATAATTTTGGATTTAAAATTGCAGGACAGATAAATCTTAAAAACAAGAATCCTGTTATGCAGTTTAAGGCTAAAGTGTTTGACGATAATGACTGATCTAATTTGTTTCTCAAAAGTTCTAATTCATTTCTGATAGGTGCTGGTAAATCGTTACATGAATTATAAATTTTATTCCAGATGATCTCGATATAATCATACAATCTCATAAAATTCTCATCAATTATTTGCTCTTTGGTCTCATTACTATTAGCGCCAACTTTTATTCTAGCAGGATCGATCTCACAATCAAAATTATCATCGGCTACCCTCAATACAAATTCTCCCACAATTTTCTCTAAGTATTCTTGACCGACTCTCAAATTATATTTTTCAAAAGTTTTTGATAGTATACTATTACCTCTGAATAAAGTATTAAAAAAATTACTAGAAGGATTAGATGAGGAATGATTGCTGCTCATTTCTATCTTATTTAGTTCAAATTTTATCAATTCATTAAACCAAATCTTTTCTTGGTGCATAGCCTGGAAAATATCTAACATCATACCAGAGATTTCCTCTAAGTCTTCAATAGAAGAGATTTTAGAAGATGAACTTAGAAATGTGATTAAATCTTTCAAAGAGACATCCATCAACATCTTTTCTAGAACTTCGAAGTTATTTGGTGGTAGTATATGCCATTCTTTCAACTGAAGTCTAAGACAGATTTGACCAACTGGTTCAGACTTAACTAGATCACTATAAATTGGAACCCACATTTCTTTGTTACTTGAATTTTCAATCATTTCCTCATCTATGTCAACGATACCCAATATATAATCTTCTTCATCATAATTAGTATCATGATTACCATTATTGTTTATTTGAAGAGCTTGATTTTGAATGTTATTCTGACACTGATGGAAATTATGAGAGCTAGTAGAATTCAAATTAATCATCGATTTCTTTTTGTACATGTGCTTTCTCTTTGAGCATTTCTTCACTAATATTCGGAAATTATCGGTCAAGATCGGTAATTCAAAAAGAAACTCTTCTCTCCAGAATGGCGTTTGAACGCTTTCCACAATGGAACTTCTAGCCCAAGTTTGGTTCCATAAATCAATTTCGCAATAAAATTTGGAACTCTCCGAAGAGTTTTCATTAATTTGATAACTGAAATTAGCTTCTAGAATATCAACATGCAATCTTTTGGATATCCTCAATGAAGATTTATCCGAGTATTGACAGTTAATACCTACATATTCTCTCGCAGCCAAAGATTGCAAAGCAACATACCAATCTTCAAAGTCAATATGTAAATCAAACTGTATCAAGATTCTATTCTGATCATAATGTTTTAAATCTAATCCCTTTGGTTGACTGATGAAGAACCTCTTTGAATAATTATTGATGTATGTTCTTGAAGAGTAGATAGAATCTCTTAATTTATCAATAATTCCAATGTATAAGATATTACTATTTTCAAAAATTGAATGATGTAGATGTCTAATCTCAGACCTAATTAAGCTTGCTACATTTATCGAGTATAACAAGGTGCCGTTAGTTTCATGAAGTAAATCTAATATGCCATTGGATTTGAGTACGCCGATCGTATAGAACCAACCCTGCTTATCATTGCATTTGAAAATATTATTGTTTTGATGATCATTCTCCACTATCTTCTTGAACAATTTTGACACAGGGCCAAATACTTTAAAACGACATACCAACAAATTTTTCTCTTCGTTCTTAATAAGAAACGTATTATCGTTTTCATCACTTACTTGCATGTATTTCTGAGGTTTGACATTCACAAGAGGGACTGGAACATTAAAATATTTGTTATGAATACCATATATGTTCATATTTTGCCAAATCATTAGACTGGATAAAAATCTAACGAAAGTGTCTCTATAATCAATTTTGAAAAGATAACTTTCGTTATTAACACTTGTGACCAGTATGACATTGGAAAGCGGTAAAGTATTGTCAAATTGAACTTCACATGAATGAAGGTGTTTGATCAACACTCGAGAGGATGATGTACTGTTTTCATTCAGTGTTGTGGATGATATTTGTTGTTGGTTACTCCCATTTGTTCTGAGAGTATTAAGCGTAGATGCAGTGAAACAAGATAATTGACCATTGTTTGATATGTGGATCTCTGATTCTCTCCAAATAATATTGAGTCTTAGAGACCACAGTAATTTACCTTGAAATCCACCTTTTTCTTTTTGCATATGTTTCTTGAGCTCATTCATTAAGGATTGTACTGCCGGGGAAATGGAGGAGGAGCCTGAACTTAATTTTTGTTGATCTTTCATGATTCTTTGAGGATTGCAACAATCTTGAAATATTATAAAAGCGAAGAAGAATGATCTTTTTTTGGAGAATCGTTTGTAGTCTTTTTGAAGAATACTGTTATAGACTTCGTTAATGCTTGTATTGTATAATGACCAACACAGATCCAAAGGGAAAACTTGTCTATCCTTGGTAATTCTCTATCTTGATAAAAGAGTGAGCGTTCTATTTGTTGCACGAGAGAATTTTATGAATATAGCTGCTTGGCAAGAATGTTAAAATACATGAGCTGAACAAGAAGCGTTGATTGATACCATAAATAATACAATATCAAGTTTTTGGTAATTATACGATGACATTTTCCCGTGTGTCTTTTTTTTATATATATTTTCTGTTCTATAAAATTACACGAAATCAAAAAGTTTTTTGGTCTTTTCGTCCTAATAAAAATTTATGGATATTTTTTGTGTCTCAGAAAGAACTGGCTCATTTGGTTTTCATTCATGACTGCCCTTTTGAGGCAGATTGATTGTCTGATCGCATGTAGTTAATCGGTAGTAATTCATTATACGCGCACTCAGATGTTGGGATATAGTAGATTAATCAATCGATTTACACCCTGTACACTATAGATCAACGAATATTCATAAGATTGCAAAAATCATAGTTATACTAATCAAGTAAGTAAATATCTTTCAATCGATTAAAATAAATAGCAAAATAATAATAGTAAGAAGGAAATAAATAAAAAAGTAAAACAAATAAAAAAACAAAGAAATAAAATCCAATTCATTAATAACAATGAATATAAATAAGGTTAATTCACTTAAACCACAACAGGATCAACGGTATTTGCTCTTGAGAAAGATGCAAACCTCTTGAATGGATCCTGTCTTTCCAATTCATATTCGGGATTCTTAACAAATCTATTTCTAAGATAGATTCTTTTCATCCATTTCCAGAATTCAGAGCCTGCTAAATACAAAACAGAGAATGCCACAGCGATACCCCATTCATACCCAATTGGAGCATGCAAAAAAACCTTGGTGTTAATTACTGGAATATAGATGACTGGAAATACTGTGAGAACGCCAAGAATAACAGACCAGAATAAGAATTGATTATCCCAAAGATCAATGAATGTTTGTTTGTACCATGGATTGTCGGTGTCTTGGCGCATGTAGAACAACGAGTTGACTGGATGGATACATTCCCAAGCTAATATTAAAGCACACCATGTCATTGTAACAAACGAGGTAGATCTACCTCTGAAGACCAAGCCACAAATGTCTAAATCCGCACTGGTGGAATTACACATGGCACCCAAGTTACCGTCACCAACACCATACACAACAACAACAAACGCGATCATACAGCAAGCACCCATCCAGACACCATAAGCAAACATATCCAAGATTAATTCTTTGGTAAATATTTGCCTCTTTGGTGGTTTTTTTAAGATATCTTCACTTCCTTTTTCTTGACCCAAACCCATAGCAGGGAAACATGAGGTAATGACCAAAATCCACAATACTTCAACTGGGGACAATGGAAAAACAGAAGTGGCAGTTTCATCTCTGAATGCCAAGCCTGTCATCAAATAAATCGCTTGAGCAACATTTTCAGCCAATAATTGTAAAATGAATTTCTGAATGTTATCAGCCATTCTTCTACCTTCTTCAATTGCATTTAAAATAGATGCAAAGTTATCATCTTTCAAAACAATATCAGATGCTTCTTTAGCAACATCAGATCCATTTAAACCCATCGCAATACCAACATCGGCAATTTTCAAAGAGGGAGAATCATTGACACCATCACCAGTCATAGCACAAAATTTCTTTCTTCTGTGCAAAGCCTCAATCATTCTAACTTTAGTTTGGGGAGCACACCTGGCAATCACCAACGGCAAAACAGGCAATTTATCAATGTCAGATTCCGATAATTTGTCAAATTCTGTAGCGGTCATACTCATGGATTTGATAACTTCCTCACTATAGTGGTATAAGTTCCTTGGAAGAATCCCAACTTCTTGAGCAATAGCATTAGCAGTACTCTGGTGATCACCAGTAAGCATGTGAACATTAATACCTGCCTTGTGACACATTTTAACAGATTGAGCAGTTTCCAATCTGGGTGGATCATAAATACCAACAAGCCCATGGAATATTAAATCTTTCTCCACATACTCACGATTATCCATTGAAGAATCGTTCAAATTAATAGATTTTGATGCAAATGCCAAGACCCTTAAGCCTTGCAGAGATAGTGCATGAACATTTTTTTCTATATGTTTGATATGTTCGCCAGTCAACGGAACATTGTCAAACATAGAGCAGATCGGTAAGAGTCTTTCGACAGCACCCTTGGTAAAAATGCTACCAATATTATCGTCAAGCTTCCAAATGGAGGACATCCTTTTCATAGATGAATCAAATGGAAATTCTTTAAGATTTTCATATTTTGGATTATTATCAACTAACGCTTCTCTTCCAAAACCTACTCTACAGACAAATACTTGAATAGCAATTTCAGTAGCATCCCCGTGAGCTTTCCATTCAACAGCGCCGGTGTCTTCGTTAGTAGCTTCTTGTATTGTAGCAATATTTGCCAACGAAGCAGTGAGTAACCATTCCTTAAATTTTTCTGGAAATACTGTAGGATTTTTTTTATCAATGATATTTTTCTCTACTTTATTCTCTGATTTTCGTTCTTCAGCTGGACTTAAACCAGTTAAAAATAAATCACCGATCAATGGATTAAATGCTTCATTACTATTTTCCATAGAGTAAGTACCAATACTTGGGATCCAAACCTTTCTGGTAATCATTTTGCCTTGGGTTAAGGTACCTGTTTTATCTGAACAGATATCATTAACACCTCCTAAAGCTTCCAAAGAATCCAATCTTCTAACAATAACATTTTTATTAACCATTACCTGTGCACCAACACTCATTGTAATAGTTAATACAACAATCAAGGCAGATGGAATCATAGATAAGGCTACGCAGATAGCATAAATTGCAATTTCTTTATCAACTTTCATCTTTCTAGTTGCCATGACTACAATTGCAAAGATGACAGAAATCCAGAATAAGAATATTGCCAACCAGGATAATTTTCTTTGCAATGGAGTACCAACAGTGATACCCAAAAAATTACCAACTAAGTCCTTAATAGTTCCGAAAGTAGCAATTATATATTCCCTGATAGTTGCATTATCCTTATTGACTTTACGAAAGATGCTTGAGTCCCCATTCAAAGATTTAGCGATTTGACCAATTTCAGTATTTAAACCAGTAGAAACCGCAATACCTGAACCTCTACCTTTTGAGACAACACTTGACGCAAAGGCCATGTTCAATCTATCACCCACAGGAATATTAATATTATAAACTTGGTCATGATTTTTAGCAATCGGCAATGATTCGCCAGTTAATAAAGCTTCATCAGTTTCCAAGTTCATGGTGGTGACTAATCTTAGATCAGCGGGAACGGTGTCGCCAACTTTAATATGGACAATATCACCAGGAACAACGTCGACAGCAGCGATAGTGATATCATCTCCATTATTTCTAGTCACACGGGCAGTTGGTGATGATAAAGATTTCAAAGAACCCATAGTTTTTTCAGCTTTCATTTCTTGGTAAAACCCAATAGTGATATTTATGAAGACAACTGCACCAATGACACCTCCAGAAATCCAATCTTTAATCGCAAGAGCTATAATCATGGATATTAGTAAGACTAAAATCATAGCATTGAAGACTTGATGAGCCAAGATTGTAGTGTAACTGATTTTTGCAGATTCGCCCAATGAATTAGGACCATGAGCTTGTAAGAGCAGTTGAGCATTTGCATCGGTTAAACCTTTTCCTATGTCTGTAGAAAAGTATTTTTGCGTTTGCTCAATACTTAAAGTATAGGCTGCAGGTTGCTGCAAAGAAATATTAGTGCCTGCTGTTGTGACTGATTTCGTTTCTTCTGTATAAATTTTCTTTGACCTATTATATTTCTCAATGGACATTATATGATTTATATATCGCTTGAATTTGGTTTGATGAAAGATAAATCGAAACAAAATATTGCCATGAAAGTTTGTAGGAAAGAATAAATATAAAATGAGGATTTTATATGATTTAAATAATAGTGAAACCTCAATATTTGTTAATTGCTTTTGTCTATAATTATGAAAATTTGTCAAGGACAGGGCTGATGGATAAAGAAAAACCTTATTTCTTTTTTCTTTTTTTTTCCTTGTCATCAGCATGCGTTCAGCAAATAAAATGTACAAAGAAATGCCAAGGTATAGGCAGAATCAGCAGCGCAAAATCACAGGGACAAGAAAAATCCGTCCAATATTATAAAAAAAATTACCGCAATTAACTTTTTTTTAAGAGAAAAAAGGGCAGCCTGAAAATTCATAGAATATTGATGTTGTAATCTACCTAATATTCAACTGAGCCGGCTTGATACATTCTAGTAAGAGTAGTCTTCAAGTAGAGTAGTATACATTATAGCATAGCCTAATCCCATCTGTCTAATATCAAATTCAGTTGATCAAGCTTTTCCGAGTACCAACATACTTGAAGAATAGTTATTGTGACATATTTGAAGTGACTGCGTGTGTTATCTACGTCATAATAGAAAGACAGTACACACATATATTATGTAATTCAGCACAGATAACGCAGAATTATTCTTGTGGGGTAACAAGAAAGCTCATCGACAAGAATCTATGTGCACATGCATGCGTCGGGAGATTGTTTGCATGTTGGTTGATCTAGGCATTTCTTTTTTTTTTCAGAGATTTAAAAATGGAAGAGAAAGATAAAAGTGGTAAACCTATTTTTATTACAGGCAGAAAAGTTCTAATATTAGGCGCTTGATTACGAAATACAATAAATCTAAAATCCGCATGCTTTGTTGCTTATCAATAGTGATTCTGGACAGTTTGCCAAGCTAAGACGTCGACACACATCATAAGACAGTACAAAATTATTGCTGCCTAGAATGGAACATTTGCCTAGTAGAACAGACAATATTATTTCTTGAATTTAAAATAGCGGACCCTAAATTTCCAAAAAGGTAAAGATAATGCTTTGTAGTGTAGCAGCTTTCAAAAATCTAATTTAAAAGGCAATGCGAACTTAGCTACTACTACCTACGAAACTGGTTGACGTTGACGAAAAAATCAAAAACTGGTAATAATAAAGACATGGAAACCTTTTCCAATGAATTGCCGCTGTATCACCGTGCTGGTTTGTTGAAATCCAATACACCTGTACATATAAAACATTACACCAGCCCAGGAAGAAAAATATAGATCTTAGTTAGCAGAAGAAAAGAAAAAAAAAATCGATGAGATTGTCAATTATGTAGAGTTCATGCTGATTTTGTCCTTCTTGATAAGAATAACAAGTTCATATCTTAATATATTCGTGTGCTAAACATTTAATACTCCAAGTACAATACAATAATAGAATAATAATAAAATGAGCAATCCCCGCAAATCTACAAAGAAATGGATTGATAAGAAGACAGCCAATACTTATCAGATGGTGTACAGATCTCATGAGGATTCCAGATTCTTTGATGATGAAGCAAATGATCATATTCTTGTGCCATTAAGTAAAGGTAATCCAAAAAATAAGCATGTGAAAACAAGAACTCAACTAGAGCTAGAATTAGAAGGCGATATAAAGAAAGGTAAAATAAGGGGTAATGAAGGTCAAGCAGCGCTTTACGGTATTTCATTTGACGATTCCAAATATGACTACATGCAACATTTGAGGCCTATCGGTGAATCTCAGGATGGTATATTCTTGGCTAAAAAAGAAGACGAAAAGTTGAAAAGAAAGCGGGAAAAACAAAATCAAATTGACTTGATGTTCAAAGAAGATTACGATAGTGAAGATAAAAAGGAAGGTAACGATGAGCTGCATTTACCGTTCTTTTTGCGCTCAAATTATGTAAAAGACAAAAATGCGTATCAAAAAATGCAGAACATTCCTGATGAGATCACTGGATTAAGACCGGACATGGATGAGAATTTACGAGAAGTCTTGGTGGCTTTAGATGATGTAGAGTATGTTGACGATGATGATGATATTTTCAATGATTTAATTAAGAGCGGTGTTAAACAAGATGATGATCATGATGATAAATACAACAATGAAGAAGATGAATTTGATGAATGGGACTTTAATGCAGAAGGTGTTGATAACGATGAAGAGTATGTGCGTAAAATTGATGAACAATTTCATAAATATCAAGACAACGGGATTGACGTGAACATTGATGCCTTTGAAGACGATGAGGAATTAATTCAACAACTTGAAGATTTGGGGTTAAATACAAATGGTGACAATGCCGATTGGAATCATGTCATGAAGCATAATAGATTAAATAAAGAGGAAATCAGTAAAAATTATTCAGATAGTGAAGGTGATTTCGAACACGATGCTACTGAAGAAGAAGAAGAGAATGAAACTATTGGAGAACTACCTAGGTTCCCTAAAAAGATCAGCAAACTGAAACAACGAAGAAGGATGGGTACAAAAACAGATACTTCCAGCTATTCTATGTCATCATCTGCTAATTTCAGAAATAAAGGATTACAATTACTCGATGATAGATTCGCCCATATGCAAGAAAGTTATGATGATGACAGCGCTTATCTTCAAGAACCTCAAGAATTTGACATGAGTAAAGAAAGAGATGATTTTGAGCTGATGTTGGATGATTTCTTAGATAATCATGAATTGGAAAAAGGTGGTAGAAGAATTGTTAAAAAAGATGCTTCAAAAGCTAGATTACAAGCTGCTGCTGATTCTGTATCTAAAAGTAAGCATGCAAAAAAGAGAAATATGAACAGGATAAAGCAGAATGAATGAAGTTTTATTATGAACTTATTATGAACTATATATCTCTTTTGTCAAACAAAAGTTTTGTTTTTCTTTGTAGATATCCTTTTACTGCGTTTTTTGTTTTCATTCGTAGGCAGTTTTTTTTTAATTTCTCATCGTCCTTTCTGCTGTCTTTTTTTTTAATACATGTACTATGTATTTTTCTCAACCTTGCTGAAAACTGACCTTGCAGTTGAGCATCTTATTGGTATATAATTTTTTGAAGGTATCTTTGAATATATGTAACGTGGCTTGGAAAATCCACTTATTATTAGTTAAATAGCATTCAATACTATCTATTTTTTTTTCTCGTTATACTTTCTTTTTTTTGCACGCAGCATTTATCATAAACGAAAGTCGATTAACGAGAGAAAAAATAGACGTTTTGTTCGTAAGACAATAAAATGTTGGTCGAATACATCATCATATATCAAATGGAAAATCAAGACAAATTGAAATTTAAATCAGCTTTTACATTTTTTTTTTTAATAAGAATAGTTAATTATTCAAAGTTTGTTATTACTTAATCTTACATGATAGAATGTCCTTGTTACCAATAGCACAGCATAGCAATCCAATAATATCAACAAATGAGCAGAACGTATCGGGAAACATCATAGAAGAAGAAGATATTAAAGCTTGGAATGATCTAACGAGACATGGGTTTGAAGACGCATATGATAATTATAAAGAACATCTTGGTCATTTTTACTTGTATTTTACAGGAAAGAAATATAAAGATAATTTCACGGCTATTGATGATGCTGAAAAGTCATTAAAAGGGAAATATTTTGAATTTGCAGCTGATTGGAAGAACAGCAAGCCAAAGATAAATACATTGCAAGGTGGTATTTTCATATGTTTGAATACAACGATAGATCCTCCAGATCTTGCGAGAATGGGAAACCCACGAGCAATATCAGAAGGTTGGATTAATCCTTACGAACATAGAGGAACACATATTCAAGCAGCTTCTTTGGTAGCTGATATCATTTGCAAACAATATAAGTCAATTACACTTAAGACGAACTTTAAACCTTTTCCAGATGCTATCATTGATGATATTAAGAAAGTTTTGAATCAATGGAGAAGAAATTATAGGGATACGTTGAATAGCACGGGTGTCACAAATAGATACCTCTTCCATTATAATGGCCATGGTGTTCCAGCACCAACAGAATCAGGTGAACTTTGGGTATTCAATAGGCACTATAGCCAATATATTCCTGTTCCTGTCAATGATTTACAAACATGGCTTGGAGCTCCCCTGGTTTTTGTTTTCGATTGCAGCAAAGCAGGCTATTTGGTCAACTGCTTTAAACAAAGTGCACAACTTAAAATTGACAATTATAATGAATACATGAAACAATTGCAAGAACAACAGAATAATCCTCAATTTCAAAATATGGAAAATCAACCACAGAATCACCATCGTCAGCAGCTGGATCATTATGATAGTGATGGGCTGTATTATAATGACAGTGACACCAACAGTATGCATAACTCCACTACTAATCCAAATAATAATAGCAATATCCCTAATATAAATAGTGGAATGCATCCATCAAATCCTTCATACTTGTTTGATTGTTACCAATTTGCTGCCTGTCAGGCTGATGAACTTTTACCAACTGCACCAGAGCTTCCGGCAGATTTATTTACATGCTGCATGACGAGCCCTATTGAAATATCTGTGAAGTTTTTTCTTTTAAGAAATCAGGAACTAACAAAATACTTTGATGGATTGTTTAACAGAGACACTATCACACTAAGCAGTGATTTCAAATATAAACCTTTAAAGTTGAAGGACTTTGATGTATCTTATTTTAAAAGAACTAGTGATAAAAAGGATCAAATAGCAGATTTATTGTACATCTATACCTCTATCACGGATACAATTGCATACACTTCCGTTCCTAGGACATTGTTCCGTAAATGTTTCAGACTGGACAATACAGTAACGGTATTGTTTAGAAATTTCTTCTTAGCTCAAAGAATTATGAAATATTATAACTGTAATCCTATATCAGAACCAGAATTACCAGACTGTCATGAACATGAACTTTGGAAGCATTGGGATATGGCAATTGAGCATTTTTTGACATCATTGATAGAATTGAAAGAATTAAACCCGCAGAAATCAGTTTCGATTGCGTTAGCCGAAGCTCCAAGATATATATTTTCCAACTTTTTTGATGCTTCGCTAGATTATTTAAAAAATTGGATTCAATATGGTAATTTCACGATGGTACCTCCTCCTCAGCTCACTTTGATTCTACAGTTATTATTAACGCCGAAATATAGGGCTCGAGCTTTGAAATTGCTTGCATTCTTTGTGGATTTGGGTCCTTGGGCTGTGTCTTTGGCCTTGAACATTGGTGTTTTCCCATATGTTGTAAAATTATTACAGTCACCCGTGGTTCAGTTAAAGCCTATGCTTACTTTTGTTTGGTGCAAATTATTGGCATGTGATTATAAAAATATGCAATATGAGTTATATGCATCCAATGGTGGTTGTTTCAAATATTTTTATTACATGCTATTGCCAAATGAAGAGAAATTGAATGAAATACAAGTGAAGCATAAGAGTGCTTATTTTGAAAGTATTGATAGACAAAGCAAAGAACAGAAACGAATTGTTGAAGCTATAGGGAAACCCTCGTTGACTGTTTTTAGAACTAATGATAAATCTTTATTTGAGTCAGATGTGAGCATTCTGGTACACAACAATGAAACAATTCCAAATACTGAAACTGAGAAAAATATCAAATTAATGAGTATGGGAAGTGATCAAGCATTTATGCAATTATTTAATGAATCCAAAAGTGATGTATTTGAAATGATCGGTGATGATGATGGTATATTTATGGAAGAAGGAGTTAACGATGATGATTTCAGTCTTGTTGATTTTGAGAAGCTTCCTCATAAATGGATAGATTTTGAAAAAGATAAAGGGTTTACTAAATACCATCTTACCACAGCCCTAGTTGTCTTAACATTGTTCATCAAGAATTTTAGTAATGCAAGAGAAAGATTAGTTGATGCAAATTTATATTTCAAAGTGATTGAATTAATTGAGAAAGGAAGAAAAACTAGTCGTCAATTACAACTATGGGGTGCATTATTCTTATCCGAATGCTTGAAAGATTGTACAAGGGCGAAGTTAGTTTGTTATGAGACCAATATCTTACCAAGACTCATTTCGGTGTTTAATGATGAAATCTCAATCAGCGATTTAAGAGCCGCTATTATTAGATGCTTTACAAATTTTTTGACGATTTATCCCGAAGGTGACACAAGTATTAAAACAACAAAAGAGCTGGATCAATTAGAGACGAGATTAGCCGAAGAAGTGATGAGTGCTACGTATGATGCAGCACTGTCTGTCCGTAAAGAAATGGTTATATTCTTGTCATCCTTTGTGTATAAGCATTTGCCACTATTCAAGCTAGCTGCATATGCTTCTTTGCAAGAAGAGATTGTTTTAGTTGAAGCCCATAATGATTTATTTGAATTCAGAAGTAAAACTAAGATATATGGTACAGTTTTCAGTGCTGCTTGGAAGGCTATTTTAATATTGAGTTCAGATTCACATGATGAAGTTCAAAACAAATCTGAGCAAATTATCATCAATGTATTCAATAGTTTAAGAACGGATAGTAACTTGAAAGAACCTTTTGAATTCTGTTATGACTACTTGGTTGAGAAGTCATTGAATCATGATCGTAATTCAAGATCAGGATACAATGATGATAATGATGACTCGAGAAGCTTGTTAGATGTTCAGTTATCTCGTCTAAGTAGCAGACTTAGTGGTAATTCTGATAGCGGTCGACGAGTTGCTTCAGCATATGGTTCGTTTTTTGGCGTCGATCAAAATGGGTCAGATTCTGAATCTGTTCATTCATCTTATTCAGGAATGCAATCATTGTCTATTTCAAACTTCATTAAGACAATGGCAGGTTATGGTATTCCTCTTGGAAGTCATGAAGGACTTCTGAAAGTTGGGACTAGTGACAAAGCCAGCAATAAGAAAAGAAGTAATAGTTTTGGGTCTACAGCAGGAACGCACTTTAAGTCTATACAACCTACTAGTTATAATGTCTTTGACAGCGAGACATATGGAAGTCTTCCACATCCTTTACCACCCAGATTCAAACCTATGGATTTGCAATCAGAAAAACCCGTAATTCCTATCAAATCAGATTTATTGGAGTTTGCCACTGAGTATTATCAATTCCCTCAACTTTCTTCTTGGCCCGATAATGATCCTTTGATTGATGAATTTGATATAAAGTTTGGCAAATGGAGACAGTCCAGAAATGATGCATGTATCGCTAACTCACAAAGGGATAAACAGTTATCAGTATCAGGTGATTGGTCAGTACCCTTGACCACTATCAATACCACTTCCAAGATTTTTGAGTTTACCCAGTTTGATAGCTTCTTGGTTACTAGTGATGGAAAGGATGTGATAAATGTATGGGATTACGAAAAAAATAAAAGTGTTTGCAAATTTTCAAATAATAATCCTGTTGGTACCAAGATTTCACAGCTAGAATTTATGAATGAGGACGACGTTCCTATTCTTATCGTTGGAAGTAATGATGGGACTGTAAAATTGTATAATAATTTTGATGATTTAAACAGATGCAGATTAATCTCGTCCTGGCAAACTTTGAGTAATATGACATGGAGTAATAATGGAACCAATTTTGTATTTGAGTGGGTTCAGGCAAGAGGTGACTTAATTGCCACAGGGAATGTTAAAACTATCAACTTGTGGAGCGCGCTACGTGAACAATGTTATAAAACCATTCCAAAAAGATCGCCATTACCTATTACATCATTAACTTGTGATCAGCTTGAAGGACAGATAATAGTTGCTGGCTTCAGTAATGGTGATATTAGAGTATATGATAAAAGGTGTAAAGCAAGACAAGAAATGGTGAAAGAATGGGTGTCTAACAAATCTGACAAGAATTCTAGATCTAGCATTAATAACATACACTTGCAAAGGGGCGGGTACAGAGAATTAGTAAGTGGGTCTAATAATGGGCTAGTTGAACTTTGGGATATCAGGTTGATGGACCCCGTTGAGACTTTCTTCACCGGATCATTATTGAAGACTATGAAAGTTCATGAACATGCACCAATTATTGCTACAGGCTCAGAATCTGTCAAGATCTGGAGTAATGCAGGCCACACTATTTCCAAGTTTTACAACGATAGCCGAAATGTAAACTTAAACACCAATTCCTATTTCGGTAGTTTGTACAACGGAATCAGTAAGGCTGGTTCTTCATTGCATAAGGCAAGTTATATTACGAATCTAGCATTGCATCCGCACAAGATGATAATTGCCGCTTCTTCTTCTTCAGAACCTCTGGTGAACATATTCCAAGCCACCAATATTTAGCCGTGTAATTTGGAATTGTGTACGATATATGTATTTTCCAAAAAAAAATAGAATGACTCAATCTGTTTACTTTGATACTTTCATTACTGTATTTGCTATTTACTCAAAGGCAATCATAATCTTGATTAAAAGAATAATTAGTGTGCGTATAGACACATTATGGTTACAAAGCTCTGTCCTGTCTATGAAACTTTTTTTTTTCAAGTATTGCCCTTCAGCTAATGAAAAATACACTGGCACTTATTATATTTTCACTCATTTTCATCGCTAGACGCATTGCGGCGACAAACGGGCGAACAAATTTTGGTGTGTCGCTCAAAAAAACAGCCAGCCAACAAAACATTGTGTGGTGTTTTCTGCTTTTCCCTTCTCCATCCTTCTCTTGAACTCACATAGGCCAATTGATGAATCTTTCTTTGATATTTCTGAACCAACTCTGCTGATCTGTCTTATATTTCATTTTCAAAGTTTTCCGTGTTTTACCAGATTGAAATAATTAGTTAGGTGTCAAAGGAGACAAGGTAAAAGGTAAAAGGTTAAACTAACAGCTAATACAAAAAGTTACCAGAACCCGATATTTAAGGAATAGTCAGGAGAGAAACAACAAGCAAAAGCAAAACAAAAAGAAAAAAAACGATATAATAGTAGCAAATACACTTTTTAGGAATTATAATACACAAGAATTTGGTCTTCTCCGCTTCTACTAACATAAACTATATTTCCATTTTCAATAATGCAAATGAAAACTTTTGGAGTCACGCCTCCTATTTCCCTTGACGCGTCTACTGACGCCGAGACTGCCCTCAATTCTGCTATGATTAATGAACTTAAGAAACAAGGTTCCTTTGAGAGCGAAGAAGCTACAAAGAAAAGGTACGAAGTGTTGAAAACGTTCCAAAAAATGGCACAAGAATTTGTTTATAAAGTCTCAATAAATAAGAATATGTCAGAGGGAATGGCAAAAGATGCAGGCGGTAAAATTTTCACTTTTGGATCATATAGATTGGGCGTTTATGGTCCAGGTTCTGATATTGATACTTTAATTGTTGTCCCTAAGTACGTCAGTAGAGACGACTTCTTCACAGTTTTTGCTGATATGTTGAGACAGCAACCTGATTTAGATGAAATTGTTGTTGTACCAGAGGCTTACGTCCCTATTATTAAAATAAAATATAGCGGTATTTCTATAGACTTGATTTGTGCTAGGCTTGACCTATATCAAATCCCAATCTCTTTAAGTTTATTAGATAAAAATTTACTAAGAAATATAGATGAAAAAGATATTAGGGCTTTGAATGGTACACGAGTCACTGACGAAATCTTGAGGTTGGTACCAAAACCAATTTCTTTCAAATACGCTTTAAGAACAATAAAATTATGGGCTCAAAGAAGAGGTATATATGGTAACGTCTTTGGGTTCCCTGGTGGTGTTGCTTGGGCAATGATTGTTGCTAGAATATGCCAATTGTACCCAAATGCTTGTAGTGCAGTCATTGTAAGTAAATTTTTCACCATTTTAATACAGTGGGCTTGGCCTCAACCTGTCATCTTGAAACAAATAGAAGATGGTCCTTTACAAGTAAGAGTTTGGAATCCAAGATTGTACCCAGGTGATAGACAGCATAGAATGCCTGTTATCACCCCCGCATATCCATCCATGTGTGCAACGCACAATATTACTGCCTCTACCATGAAAGTTATTTTAAACGAATTAGAAAGAAGTAATGCTATTGTTAATGAAATTTCTGCTGGCAAGAAAGACTGGAGTGCATTGTTTGAAAAACATACTTTTTTTCATAATTATAAATCTTATTTATCTGTTACAGCTGCTACACTAGGTTCAGAGGAAGAAGCTTTAAAATGGAGTGGTTGGATAGAATCAAGATTACGTTTCCTTGTTCAGAAATTAGAGGTTCATGAGAGTATTGCTTTAGCACATCCTTATGTGAAATATTTTGAGCATTCTTTTGTAATCCCTAAAAATGACACAGATATTAGAAGACAATTATTAAATACTTTTGGTAGTATTGCTGGTGAAGAACTTATGAAAAAGCTCACTGAAATAACAGACGAGAATAAAAATTCCGAAGAAATAAAAAAACTTGTTAATGATGAAGAAAATTATGTGGTATTACATATCACTACTCTTTATATTGGTTTACAATTACAGTCAACAATTGGTTCTGATAATAAAAAGGTTGATATTCATGTTATTTGTAAAGACTTCATGAACTTCTGTCAACAGCTTGAAACTTATGATGAAACAAAAAATGATTTACAAATAAAAGGCGTTAGATTATATGATTTGCCAAATTTTGTGTATGGAGAAAATGAGACAAGGCCAACCAAAACGAAAAAAAGAAAAAGTGATAAGAATATAAAAAAGTCAAAAAAAGTGAAGGCAGATGATAGTTCAAATAACTCAACCAAAAATAATAGTGATAAAAATAGTATTAGTGCAGGTGCTGAACTGGATGCAAAAACTACCTCAATAGACAAAAATGCACCTGTGACTTCTGTTTAATTTTAAATTAATCATTTTACTACATATGTTTATTGCCTATATCTTTAAGAGCTTCGACTGAAAGAAAAATGAATAATAAATAACCTCAGAAGAAAAAGAATCGATTAGTTATGCTTTAGCCTAGTAATTAGTGTAAGAACATATTGTAAATCCTGCTTTTATCAATGAAAAATTATTAACACAAATGAGGAGACTAGAAGAAATGAGCTGATGACTTTGACTAAAATATAGATGTTACCATTGATACACTAATCAGCTTTATATCTAGTCTTTGCTGTTTATGTTTCCCTTAGATATAACATTCGTTCTGCTTAACAATCAGCTCTAAAAATATTTATGTGCACTAGATAACGAATGTCGAGACAAAGCAATATTAGATAGTAGGATGGGAGATTGTAGATCTCACTTCCAGCCTATTATCTTTTCAAATAATTCAATACATTAAAATGCTCAATTTCCATGGGCTTCTGACTTACTCTGCCTCACCTAGAAACATTTTTTTTGTTAGAACACTTATATTTGTAGAACGGTCTTGCAAAATAGGAAAACAGATGTACCCATATAAGATGCGTGATCTACAATTTTGTTCGTAATATTTACTGGTGCATATTTCCCAAATTACAGTTTGATCATATTACTCATAATAAACTAGAGAAAAAGAAAGAAATACAACAGATTCTTATTCTTATAATCCTTACAATAGTTTACATAAAATTGGTTTAAACCTATTATTTAACTATATGCGAAAAAAGAGCACTTAACTTCAAGATGTCGTATATTATTTTATTGTTGAAAGAGCTCTCCTTTTAAGATTACGCAAATATATGCGATTTAAATACATATATAAGTTAACGCTGAATTTTTTTAAAAGTTAAGATTCCGCTTACTAGAGAAGGGAAATGTGACATTTTTGATTTTACTTCCAGCTAATAGATGGATCTAATAATATCCAACTACTAATTTGCAATATTAAAAGAGATTGGCACATACATGTTACATGAAAGTTGCTTTATTTGCAAAATTCTAGTTATTCCTTGATTTGTTAATCAAGTAACTACAAATTGAGTTCGCAACGAAAATTAAAAAAAAATTCACAATACCTGAATTCATCAGGAAACTCATTAAATATGTCTATATCTTTAAAGAACTTCGTATAAAGTATAATATAGCTATCCGATTCGCACTCACTAAATATACCAAAAGCAGTCAAAAACTGATTGTCTTAGTGGAAAAGTAAAACTAATTGCTTATGAAGTGCATATAATAAAAGGAAAAAAACACCAAAAGAAATTCCTTTGCAAAGAGCTAGGTTATGAGCCATGTATTTACTAGTTTAGCAGATATGAGGTCTGTTGAGAGCGTATGCAAACTCCAATAATATCACCGGGGTTGTTTTCTCAAAAAAACGTAGAATCAGAGCTTGGTTATCGAGCAATTATTAGCTCAAGTGTCCATTTTTGTTCAAAATATTTAATAATTCCAACTTAGGATATTGATATAGCTATATTGGTATTTGCTGAGCCATATTCGTAAATTCCGTTACCACAGAAATGTATCAGAAAGGTAAAGGGGGGAAAAAGAAAGGCCCCGTATCTAGCGAGGATAATATTCCGTATGATTATATTATTATCATAGATTCAGGATCTAAAGGATCCAGAGCGTATATTTACAACTGGTTGAGCAGCCAATATTTAGTCGATCATAATATACCGGTGACTAAGATGCTGCAAGCACCTCTGTTCCTAAAGAGAATCGATCACGGTGACAACTATGATGAAGAAACCGATACAGATGATGATACAGACGATGAGCATGATGAACATGATCCATATCTTCATCCTCTGTTAAACAGTTTTGATCACAAGGAAGTACTTCCGGTGATCCAAACCAGACCTGGATGGAAAAAGAAAATCAAGCCAGGTATATCGACATTCAAAAATTCGCCCAGTGCTGTTGGAAAAGAACACATTAAACCATTGCTTAAAGCTGTTTCTAAAATTATTCCAGAAGAACAACAATATAGAACTCCGATTTTTCTTCATGCAACAGCAGGAATGCGATTGTTGAAACCTAGCGATCAGGAAGAAATATTAGCCACTGCATGTGAGTATATTAAAAAGAAATCAAATTTCTATTTACCAGATTGCGAGTCGCATATCAATGTGATAGATGGTGAGGTTGAAGGTCTATATGGATGGATTGCTCTTAATTACTTGATGGGATCTTTTGATAATCCAAATGATCATCATCATGGTAAGAATCACCACACTTACGGTTTATTAGATATGGGTGGTGCATCTACACAAATTGCTTTCCAACCAAATGAAACTGAAGTTGAAGAACATAAAAGTACTTTATACCAAGTTAATTTAGCTTGTTTTGGTAGCGCATCTGTGGATTTGACATATGATGTTTTTTCCAGTTCTTTCCTCGGATTGGGTATGTATCAATCTTATGATAAATATCTTGATATTTTGGTGTCTTTGTCAGAAAGAAATAATCAGGTTATTCAAGATCCATGTTTACCTAAAGGATATACAAAGAAAATAAATGATAGAGAACTGCCTCTGATCGTTGAAGGTGGTGGTGACTTTAACAGTTGTTTAAATGATATATATCCATTGATTGCCGGTCCTTCTATTGATGGCGATTCGTCATGCGACTTTGCTAATCCCCAAGATGTTTCTTCTTGTTTGTTATCAGATTCATTACCGTCTTTGGATTTTGATATAGATAGATTTATTGGTGTTAGCGGGTATTGGGACTCTATTGGAAATTTGCTTAATTTAAAGGACAATCATAATGCTAAAGCCGATATGTCTGAGAAGTATGAAAACGCATACAAATATGAAAGTTTTTACAATAGAACTGCGAAGATTTGCGATACCCCCTGGGAATCTCTTCAAGAATTAAACAATAAAAAAGGCTCAATAAATTCAGACGATGAAAATTATAGATTAACTGATTTGTCTAATGATGAATTATCTGAATTATGCTACAAATCATCTTGGATATTGAATATATTACATAGAGGCTTAGGATTCCCAAGATATGGAATTGATAAAAATGAGGATTATGAACATGAAATGAAATCAAGTATTCATGTCGCAGAAAAGATTAATGGATCAGATTTTTCTTGGACTTTGGGCAGGGCTATTCTTTATTCATCAGCTGAAAGCGCTAGAGCTTTTGCTAATAAAACACAAGATACTATTCCTGATAGAGTTGGGTTTATTCATGGTACAGCAACAGACACTTTATTTTATGGCGCAGAAATTGATGGCGTTGATTTCAGGCCTCGTTTTATCAATGAAGATACATATAAAGATTACAAATCTAATGAAATGGATGATAGCTCACATTGGAAAAGATTGCATGAACATCGTTTAGCTGGGTCATTAATCTTTCTCTTTTTAATTCTCGGAATTGGCTTTTTATTGGTTGGAAGAAGGAAAAGGCAATCCTTTTTTACAATTTTACGCAGTAAAATTACTGGGGGTAAGTCTATCGCTTATAGTAAAGTCACACATGATGATATTGAACTTGGTGCTTTGGATTCCGAGAATTCTCGTAATTTTGAAATAGGTGATGAGGATGAGTAGAACTCCCCTAATACAAATTTATATATTTATTTCATCTATATATATTTATTTTATCTATATATATTTATATTTCCTTTATAATGCAGTTTCTTGTTTTGAAAAAGAATATTTGGCTTATTGTGTTAAGTTTGTTTACTCGCCTACCATTGGTCAACCTTTATATTTTTTTTGTGAGTTTTCTGTTATTCATGCGTAGTTTTCTTTGAAAATAAAAATCCTACTTTTTCTCCCAAGTAGATCAGTTAGAGCATTTTCGACTATACACTATTCCTGTAGCTAATTTGCCTTTTAATTTTTGAAGGTTATTGAATACTTGTCAATAGCTGTATCGATAAAAAATGTCTAGCTCCTTGAACTTCCTAAAAGTACGTTACATGTCTATGATTTCAGCTTGTTAATGAGTAAATACTAACATTAGATATAATAGGTTGCATTTCCTACTTCAGTCATTTTAACAGGAACTACTTTGAATAGTAATCCAATTCAAAATGAAACAGTAAGTTTAATTTTTTTAAAATGAAATATACTTTTATTAATGAAAAGTCAAATGGTTGAATAACTAAGTTATATTGTGAGAATCTTTGAATACTAACATTTTTCTCTTACTTTGTTTTTGTTTATTTCAAGAGAAGAAATTTTTACAAAGATGATGAAGATATCATTCCTGTTCCAGGCACTATTGTTTCGGCCTCCGCAACCGAAATAAGTGCGTTGGGCCCCAACAAGTTGGTGGATGGTATTTCTGTTCGCTCACCAGAAGCACTAGAAAGTTGTATTAAAAGTATTAGACATTATGTTGTGAGTTTATTGCAAAACACAGAATCCGAAGTTCAAAATGCTACAAACGATTATTACTCCGTAGAACAAAAAGTAACGGATACGGTTGCAAGCTTGCACGATAAAAGAGAAGATCTATTACCAGGTTCGTTGTACATTGGTACTGCATTCTTGACAGGCTCCATTGTCACTCGTCGAAGTAACATTCTATTTAGAGCATTGACACCTATTGGTTTTGCATTAGTAGCATTCAAATTTGCTTTGCCTTCTACCTTTGAAAAAACTGCTGGTTTTACCTATAAAGTCGAAAAAGACAATTTCCCTGCTGTGGTAGATGCCCAGGATTCATTGGTAGATAATATCGGAAAGGCTATCGAGACGGTTGAAACTACTAAAGAGGGCACCAAAGATGCTATTTCTAAAAGTATTGAATCTTCCAGAAAATTCATCTCATCAGTCACCGGCTTGAATCTTGGTGAAGATGTCATCTCAAAAAAATAATCGTTTCTATTTTTATATATTATAATTACATCAGCAGGTAAAAATAGTTAGTTCGTTAGTAAATGGTTATATTAATATGGGCACTTGTGTATTGACTGTGGAGAGAATATAATCTTTTTTACTTCTGAATCATGATCTTAGCGAAAATTTAAAAATATCAAAAATTCTTAATTGCTATTGTTTACAATACTGGTATTTTTGGGTTCTCAATTATGTATCTATTATTTTTATTTGATTTATTAATAAGTATTGGTGTTTTCAATATATGTCGTTTGTCAAGTGTCATTAAACCGAATATAATATGTGTCTTTATGCTTTTTCAAAAGACTCATTGTTACTCTGTAAGTAGCAATTTGACATAATTTTAAGAGGAAATAATCTATTTTATTCAGCAACTTATTGACTAATGCTAAAACAATAATTGAAGCCACTTCTGCTGAAAATAGTCATACTAATTTAATTTAATTTATAAAGTTTAATTGATAGAATCTAGTTGATTTTCGAGCTCAAAAAAAAAAAAAAAAAGTCTGCACAAAATTAAAAGTAAAATAAAATAAAATACACAGCTTTAATTTTATTTGTTTCTGTATACGTTTTCATTGTTTGCCCATCTTTGCCACTTTATTGTTTTATTACTGTACAGTTTAATCTAAGAGTCAATAGTTAAAAACATAGGTTTAAAATGGAATATCAATCGTCAATTTCGCATCAAATTAAAGGTAGAACAACAAGTAGTGATTTTCTCTCTCGTGTTTTAGCGCCACCTGTTGTAAATAATAAATCAGCAACTCTTAGCAGCAATCCAATAAATATACTAATTACTAAGTTTACAGCAGGTGGTCCCAGTTCTTCATCTGTAAGCTCTAGGTTATCAAAGCTCAGTAGTATTGAAGTCAGAATATTAAAGGCATATGATAACTTTTTGAAAGAACTGAATTTATGGATATCATCTTTATCGGATGAAGAAAGCAGAAAGCTGATAGTTGAATTTTATAAGTGTATTGAAGTTGAGCGAAATATTAAAGAAACCCTATTACTCAAAAAGCAAGAATTAAATAATGCCTTCGCCAGTGTTTATGATCGTGAAAAGAAAGTACATGATTTAAGATATAGCAGAGACAAAGAAGAATATAAATTAAACTTTATGGATAACAAGAGCGGTAATACTAAAAAAATATCGCTAATAAAAGAAAAGATAGAACGTATTTTAGGATCCCTGGAAGTCGCTGAAGATCAGCTTAATAATGTAATAAATACTGAGTTAAGAAATGTATATCAAAGATATTTGGAAGCACATAGTTCAATATCAGTAGAGTTGGAACAGTCTGTGAGACTTTCTACATCATCTTCCCGAAAATTACCTGCTGATTCCTCTACTTATGCTTCTCAATATTACAATTATACTCCACAAACTATAACAACTAATTACGAAAATAAAAGGCCAGACAATATATCCTCTGATAAAAACTCAATAATATTTCAAACTGAAAAGATTTTTGATTCTTACCAAAACCCAAAAATTGATCTGGACAATGGCGCTAAGAATGACACATCGAATAGACATTTAGGAGTGACATCACATTCGATCGATAACCAAATTAAGAGAGCTAATGATCTGATTCCGATTATGGAAACGACCATAGGTGCAACAAGCTTAGAAATGAATAAAGAATGGAATTGATGTACTTAGCTGTTTTCGACATTCGATATTATTTTGTATATCTTACTTTACCAATAGAATCTTTTTAATTGTAGTATCCATTTTCCGAGGGATATGATCTATTAATAATTCAACCGCTATTTAAGGATCGATATTCTTGAACCTTTAAATATGAGATATGTACATTAAGTAGCTATATTAATGAAGATTGTACCTATATTTATTTTATTTTTAAACAGTATTATTACCTTGATATCTATATATAATGCAATACAATTCTTTAATTCTATACAACTAATTACAAGATCAAACCAACAATATCTATATATGTCATTAACAAAATCATTATAATCACTTTTTGGACTGAAGATGAAAATAATTCTTAGAGAGTTCATAAGTTGAAATCATGACAGCACAAGAAGGTGCAATTTTTAAAATTCTTGGAACCAATCCAACATACAAAGCGCCAAAACCTTCTTTTTTTATAATGTTATTTAAAAACAGGAACATTCCTGGCTTTTTGGGTTTTACGAGTAGGTTTCTAGATGTTTCATCAGAAGAAACTTGTAGCCTCGTTTTCCCTACATCGAATGGATTAGTAAAAATGGCTGCAGTAGTTCCTGATAAAGATCCAGAAAGAAATGATGTCACTGCAATATGGTGATTCCCTTCTCTTTGGTAAAAATCTGGAAAATATGTTGCTCCAAGACTCTTAAACTGCTTTTTCCAATATTCATAAGAAAGCCAATATATCGACGAGAAAGGAACATCTCTCCATAATGTTAATTCCAACCCTTTAAACAATGATCTATATCCTTGCGCCTGTATAGCCCCATATGTA
Source organism: Saccharomycopsis schoenii (assembly GCA_010994365.1). Taxonomy (NCBI): domain Eukaryota; kingdom Fungi; phylum Ascomycota; class Saccharomycetes; order Ascoideales; family Saccharomycopsidaceae; genus Saccharomycopsis; species Saccharomycopsis schoenii. The sequence goes on along the minus strand of JNFU01000009.1, from coordinate 41,304 downwards.
TCTAACAATAAAGTCTGAAGCATTTTTGTATTACTATTTGGCATTGCTTGTAATCTTGTTTTTACTAATTCAATAGGTGACACGGTTATTACTGCAAGTGTTCTAGCAATAGCTCCTGAGATTAGAGGATTCCATGATTTGTCATCCCCTATCTTTGATTTCAAAAAATCATAACCTGCAAAATAAACCATATTTCCTGGAATCGAAATTAGTAAAGTTAAGGATACACCAGTCCATAGTGTTCTAATCCCTTCCACTTTAGCTATATATTTCATTGCTTGCCATGTCCCTGTGTATTGAGGTGTCATTGCAGAACATGAAGATAAGCATGATTTCTGCCAAAAAACAGCATTATCTTTGCAGCATGTGACCGAATTATTTATCAACTGCTGTTGCTGAAGTCTAATTCGTATAACATCAAACGGTGTTACTGCAAATGAATTAATGAATGATCCTACACACGCACTAAGCATTCTTTGAATATGTGTAATTTCAAGTTTATCTTCATTCCTGCTATTCATGTTTAATAATATATATATATATATCTGGTACGATGGATATTGGAATTAGAACATAAACAGTTATCACTAACATATTATATTATATGTCGGAAATAATAGGCTTTACCACTATTATTTGCCATTGAAATTTATTTAAACCTTTAATTTCCGTTATATTGTTATTATTTTTTTTTTTCTTGCCTAACATAAAATTTTCTGTTTTTTCGCTGTAATATTTTTTTTATTCACCCTTTGTGTGATGTTAATACGCATTACATTCTGTGCATCCCCCAACCAATAACATTGTCCTTACGTGCCTCTGATATTATACTAATCCTTTAAAATTTCTAAAAAGGAATGAAAAATGGATATCTTTATATAAAATTTAAGATAATATTAACAAATATATAGGAAAGCAAACAGAGAAATAACAAAAAAAACACCAAATTTTGTAAGTAACCGAATGAAAAGATACAAAAACTTTATGACGAAAAGCAAATGGATATAATAAAAGAAATATGAATGTAATTTTTAATAACTTATTTCACTTATTTGGCTTCTAAGCACAGAACCCTCGTAAGGCTTAGCAAGAATAGCTAATTTATTTTTCAAATCATTTTTCTGTTTTCTTGTTAAGCTTCTTGTTTTCTGAACTTTTCTAGCTGGAACATATGATGGTGACGGGATATCTATAGATTTATCGTCATTGCTCAAGTCAATAAACATTTCCTTTACCGATTTATTAGATCTTACTGCACTCGGATTAACTTCTAATTCACTTGTAGAGTCATTTGTTGGTGTTGTTGGTGGTGTGATTAGTTTTATCGAGGAATTTTCATTATTAATTGATTTTTTGGATTTCTGTTTCAGTCTGGATTTGCATTTCTTATTAGCTTCTGCTAATGTGTCTAACTCAACTTGGCTGAAGAATAAATCTGGCAATTCTGATTTCAAGAATGTAACAAAGGAATCACAATCTGATTCAATAAAATAATCAATTGAATCATTCCATTGACTAGAAGATGGTTTAGTTTTATTTACAAATATTACTTTACCATTTTTCTTTTCATGAATTTCTTTAGCTAATGTTTTTACTAATTTTCTGACACCATCAACTTTAAGAGACGTTCCAAAAATTATTAAACAATCTGGCTTCAATCTAAGATCCATCGAAAGACCTTTGCTCAAATTTTCGCAATTTGGATGATTTTCACCATACAATACAATATTTGGCCTTAAGAAACCTACTTTTAAAGAACAAGATCTTTTACCATGTGCGATTTTCGTGTTATAATTTTCCATGCATTTCTGGCAATCTGGAAATTCACCGTTGGATAATAGTTGTCTGTAATCATCATTCCAACTAAAAAGAGTGTTACAGCAAGAACAAACAAGATTGATTAAATCACCATGTAGTTGAACAACATCTAAATTCTGCCACTGCTTCTTGAATTGAGTATCTTCTCTAACAACTCCAGTATTTAACTGCAATTTTCTTTCGATGGAATCAATATTCTGAGTATAGCATCTTAATAACTTTTTCTTCCTTTTTAAAGTTTTGATGAATTTGTGCGTCTCCGTTGGAGTCGCATTGATGCTATGTGAATACAATGATTCCATAAAGGTGGAAAACACACCTATGGTCGACTCACTTCGGAATAGAGAAATATCAAATAGATCCCTACCTGTTACAACAGTATCAGGGTATTTGTGTTTGACCATATTATATAAACCATTATCTGATCTAAAGTCTGGGATGCCTGCATTACATGAAATACCTGCACCTGTTAACACAATCATTTTCTTTCTTTGGGAAATTAGTTTTGTGACTTCGTTCAATTTTAATTTGTCTGTGGCGCTTAATTCTTCGGGATTTATGCAATACATTTTGCTTAATTTTAGAAATATTATAGAAAGAGTAGGCTTGTTGTTGTTAACTCAAATTTAAAAATATGAGAAAGCTATTCAATGATTTGCCTGTCCAGGTTGATATTTTTTTTGGGAAACGTAATATGTATTATTTAGAAATTGCTTACTCAATAACTCTGGAGATCTTGAAGCAAACAAGTGATTGATTCTGCGGTTTAATAGCCGAATTTGTGGGAGAAGTTTAGAAATAAATGGATGCTGCTGTTTTACTTTTCTTTTATTTGTCGTGTTATATCTTGAATGCTTTTTTCCAGCTTTTTTTTTTCCTTATTTAAATCCTGTTTATGTTTGGATATTCTGTTTTCTGTTTTCTGTTTTTTTTTTTTTCAGAAGATATTCATTTTATTTTACTTTTGTTTTTTTATTTCCTGATTAGGAAATAGCACAGTGCTCAAACCATAAAAACAATCTCTCCTAAGAAAAACACAAAAAGAGACACGTCTTTAATACTGCCGGGTAACCTAATAGCACTCGTCGAATTACATAACATGCATTAGGAGAAAACTGAAAAGTGAAACGATTCGACCAACGAAATTCGTATCACACAACAAGTTATGCTGTACTTTAAACTCGTTAAGATATCTAATCTAGTGAAAATCAAATAAAGTATATACTATATTATATGTTATCATCTTTTCAGGGAAGAAACTAATGTAAATGAACAGATTAATATTAACCAAATTTTCTGATAAGATGAGATAACCATGATGAAATGGTTGCAAACAATATTTACACTTCTTGAACATTTTCATCGAGTTATTACGCTATAATAAAGTAAGTATTAAAGAGGAGCAATGAGAGTTCTTTTGATGTTCCTTGGGATCCTTGTATTCTTCGCGATACGCATTACAGGCTTCCACATAACTGGTCTGGACTCCACTGACCATATATTTCGGCGTGTATTTTTGTGTGGCAGATCTATATTGTCCCAACTAGCTTGTAAACTTTACTTGATTCGCATCCTTGAGTGGAATATAGCATTTACTGTTATTACTATTATTCGAACATGTAAATAGGATGCTATAATGTTACACAACATTTTAGCTTCTATAAAACGTCTCGTACAAAGTCTTGATACGGCAGTTGTTCTTCTGAACGTATAAAGTCTCAACTTTATCATAGCAAACTGTGTCGGATATCAGCATTGGAGCAGGCTCAGAACTGGAACTATTACCACACCCAGTAAATTTCCCGTTTTTAAATACAAGAGCAGTGCTGTTCTTATCTCTTAGCTGGTCAAGTATCTTCGTATTACTAGTTTGAATACTAATATTCTTTAAAAACTCATATGGGCACAGGTAAACAATTCTATTTTTTTGGATAAATTCACTGGTTTTAATCAAAACCTCATAAACTTTGGCATTAGATAATCTTCTGATTTCAGTCTTGCCATTATTGGTAATTTTTTTATTGGTCATTGCAGAAAAATTGTTGTACTCAAAAATACTCTGTTCAAGGTGCGTAGGAAAGATCAACTGTTGTAGTACATTCCACACTGAACTATCATTCAAATTCTTCAAACAATACTTATATAATTTCTCGTAGAACAAATCAAATATCTCGTCGATAAATACATCATTGCTAAATAAATAGTTCAATTGAATAACCCATCGCATAAAATTCCAAGCATAATAGTTTCTGGGATGATTCTCATTGGACAGTATGACGATGTCTAATAAATATATTGGATCTTTGCTTCTCAAAATGTACAAATTCTTATATAGATTCCATAAGGACGAAGATTTGTTAATTTTAGCAATATTACATGTTAGAAGTGCTTCCAAATAATTGAATTCTATATCGATATAATCTAAATTATTCATCAAAATATTATACTGAAGATTGATATTTGTTTTATTTTCCGGGGATGTTAGAAGGAGACCCCATGTAACTTTAAGCAAATCCAAATCAGATATTTTTGATCTTTCTGAGGTCGATGATATCACTAAATTCAAAATATCATGACATTCTTTGAAAATTAAGAAATATATTTTCTTACTTAACGCAATCTCTACTATTTTCGTATCTTCATTGTTGAGATAGTTTATGTAATAATCTTCTGTCAACCATTCAACTTGTGGATATATCTCTAACCGTTTCATTGTATGAAGCTCATCGCTAAATAGATTGAACCACCATTCCCTATATGTCATTTTTCTTGGTTGAATCTATATTCTTCATGAATATAAATATTGAACTTGGGATTCGTATAAAATTGCCTGATGGTGAGCTGACAAATTCAGATGATCGATACCTTTGTAGAGTTAGTAAATACTAAGATTTTGATTGGTTATGAGCATTAATGGAGTTATGCAACTATATTGAAAAGAAAAATAAAATAAAATAAAAAAATGTAAGCGTAAGCTGAGCGAGCTTCTACGTTCTTGTTTTTTCTTTTTTTTCTTGAGTTAAATTGATATTTTTATTTTAATGTTTGCTTATATATCTTTTGAATGTAGAATCTTTCGCGTTTTCAATTATTCCTGCAACTAACTGATATATTTTCTAAGGTGAATAATATTAAATAGAAGAAAGTTGTTAGAAACAAGAATAGCAAAAAATGAGTGATTTGAGTGGCATCAAAAACGAATTGTATTTTGAGCAATCCTTGACCAAGCCAATTACAATTGAAAAAGTTGAAATAAGTACTGATCAGCATTACTCTGATAAGTTTATTGCTGCCCTAACGAAACCAGTGATATTCAATAAATATTTATCTATCGAAAATTTGTTTAAAAAAATTGATCAAATAGAGAATAACTTTAAATTGAATGGCTTTAATGATATTGAATTTGCATTGGATTCAAATAAATTATTGATTAATGCCAAAGATACGACATTTCACAACAGCAAATATAAGTTCATCTCATACACGGATAAGCATGGTGCCAATCTTGGTGTCCAATACTTGAACAACAATTTTTCAGGTAGTCGTGAGTTAGTTGATGGCAAAGTTCTTGTTAGTGATAATTTGTCATTAAAATATGCCAGCTTTGATTCCGCCTTCCCATTGAACAGTCACTCACAAATAAAAATCAATGCCTCAAACTTCGAAAAAGATAGAGAAATTGATAGAAACTTGACATTTGGTATAAATTCGCATAATCTCTTCAAAAATAACTATTTTTCTAATTTTTCTGGTCTTGCAATTACTCAGAATATATTAAGAAAAAGCGAAGATTTGACCTGCAAGTTGTCCCTTATTTGCAATTTCCAGTATAACAGATTTGGAATGATGAAAACGAATTTCCCTAGAAATGGCGCTGCATTGAATTGGTTTAATGAAGTTTCTCCAAATACGTTAAATTCTAAATATAAGAGATCATTTTTCAAATCCATATTTAGCTTGAACTCCTATATGAGTATTTGCTTCTTAACATTTAGTAATGATTTCAAAATTGGCAAGAAGATTAATCTTTTGATTGATAATGAGCCAACTTTTAGATCTGATAATTTTACGTATAACTCCATCACATCCGATAATTTCCAAACATTAAACCATGATACTTTTGATAGTGACTCATTCATCAACAATACATTCAGAATCTTAACCAGATTACCCTATCACAAAGACACCCCCTCATCAATGCTCAGATTACAATTATGGTTGAATTCAAACAATACTAAGTTTGACAAGGATTTTAACAACAACGGTGGCATAGGTTTAATTTATAAGAGTAGCGCTGCTATTTTTGAATTAGGTTATGCATACCCAATTAATGGTAATAATTCATCAAATCCTTCCTTCCATGAGGGCTTTAATTTCAATTTAACAATGTTTGCAAATTGACTAACTTTCTATTGGCTGATCCTTTTTGTCCCATGCCGGCATAATGATTTTAAGCTAATATTAATTTGTTTATAAAAATTGAAAGAGAAAACAAGAAATTTCTTTCTGTTAGTTTTTAGTTGCGCTATTATTACATTTAGCTTTATATATCAAACCTCATTTACTTTGAATGTTTTCAATAAAAATTCTTGTTACAACTAAATATATGCTCGTAGATAATTAGGATACCCAATTCTTTTAAACTCTCCATCAAATCACTATTTAGCCTACTCTAATTGTAATTATCTATGTTGTAATTAGAAAATTGGGGTCTTAAAATAAATCACTTGAAGGATCAGAAGTGATTGGAGTTTACTTTTGTGCGTAATAGAGAAAATATATTAAATATAAAACTCTGTAGAGAATAAATAACTGATACAATTTGTATATTGTCAAGATATAACAGCTATATCCTAAGAAATAACAATATGAAAAATATAATAATAATAGTATAAAATTATAACAAACGAACATATAATATGCATGACGACGCGTATATATGCAATTATAAGACCAATAGAAAGAAGGTGAATATTACGTTTCACGACGAAAAAATTAGAATATAACAAGTGAAAAATCCAATAACAATAATACGAATAATATCAAGAAGATATAATAAAAGAACACACACAACAAAATTACTTAATACTTAGTTAATACATACCATTTAAAGAGAATAAACTACTCGTCTATTTATAAAATCCCAGAACGTCCCAAAGAGAGAGCACATTCAAATTTTATAATATACGAAACCTTATTAAATTTGAATGCAATATATTGAATAAATATTAAATAATAAATATACAACATTAACAACATTAATACTTAAATTAACTATTTCATTAATCATTACAAAAGAACTTACAGTATTCATTAAATCAGGATTATAGATAATCCGAAAATGACTCCTACCAAAGTCAAGATGAAAAGCGATTCGGACAATGATAGTTTGAATTCATTCAAGTCCAATCGGTCAAGTCACTCTGATAGAATTACTCAATTGGAAGAGAAATTCGAGGAAAGATTCAAAACGTTAGAACTTGGATTTAACGAGAAATTCGACAGAATCTTAAACTATTTAGATGCTCTAAATTTATCTAAAAAATATGATACTGTTATTATTGATGAAAGTAAGAATAGTGTTTCTACTAGAGCAGATGATCCTAACCAAATCATCGGAAACACCAATCCTTCTTCACAATAGTGTTTCTACTAGAGCAGATGATCCTAACCAAATCTGTCAAGATATAACAGCTATATCCTAAGAAATAACAATATGAAAAATACAATAATAATAGTATAAAATTATAACAAACGAACATATAATATGCATGACGACGCGTATATATGCAATTATAAGACCAATAGAAAGAAGGTGAATATTACGTTTCACGACGAAAAAATTAGAATATAACAAGTGAAAAATCCAATAACAATAATACGAATAATATCAAGAAGATAGAGAAAAAAGAAGACACAACTAAATTACTTAATACTTACTTAATACATACCATTTAAAGAGAATAAACTACTCGTCTATTTATAAAATCCCAGAACGTCCCAAAGAGAGAGCACATTCAAATTTTATAATATACGAAACCTTATTAAATTTGAATGCAATATATTGAATAAATATTAAATAATAAATATACAACATTAACAACATTAATACTTAAATTAACTATTTCATTAATCATTACAAAAGAACTTACAGTATTCATTAAATCAGGATTATAGATAATCCGAAAATGACTCCTACCAAAGTCAAGATGAAAAGCGATTCGGACAACGATAGTTTGAATTCATTCAAGTCCAATCGGTCAAGTCACTCTGATAGAATTACTCAATTAGAAGAAGAGTTTAAGTCCATGAAGACCGAGTTTAAATCTGTGAAGTCTGAATTTAAAGCTATGGAAATTGGATTCAACGAGAAATTCGACAGAATCTTAAACTATTTAGATGCTCTAAATTTATCTAAAAGAGATGATACTGTTATTATTGATGAAAGTAAGAATAGTGTTTCTACTAGAGCAGATGATCCTAACCAAATCATCGGAAACACCAATTCTTCTTCACAAAATCATCAGAAACACCAATCCTTCTTCACAATACGACAACAAATACGACACAGAATTAGTTAGCAGAATAGAAGATATTTTTAACGATCCGTACTAATAAGTGTTACTTATTAAAGCATCATCAAGAAGTGGTGGTTTAGTCCAGTGGTTAAGACGTCACGTTTACATTAAAACTCTTAAAGTGCCGTGAAGATCGGGAGTTCAAACCTCCCAACCATCATTTTTTTTAAAAAAAAAAAGAATTATATATTTGTAAATTTCTTAATTGATAATTTGAGAATTTTAAAGAATTTTTTTAATGTAATCGATCGGACTTGATAAAGCCTCGAGTTTATAATGCGTACCGATGTTAATTGTACCAGACTATAGATGTGTACAAATAATAATGAGAATAATAAATTTATATGGAGATAATATTGCTGTACTTCTATACATTCCTAATTATAATTATAACCACCGATAAAATCTTACACTGTTGAGATTATAATTCATTTATCTAGATCAGGTACATGCATGCATCCTGGACAAGTAATGGTTGTAGTCAAGCAAAAATTCATTAATATTGCTGAAACTTGATAATGTTAACTACTTCAGATATTTTGAAAATAAAGATTTTGGGGGAAACGCAAAAGAAACCTATCCAATGATTATATACATATATAATTCATTGAATCTGTAGAAAATATTGACAAAGGTAGCATTCTTATGTAGAATCAATGTTTTCAATAAAGTTATAAACTATATTCCAGTAACTGGGTTGATTGCATGTATCGTTATGATAAGCATTTTCAAAAACATGTATGAATTTATTATTTGAAGGTGCCAAATTGTACAAGGTCTGCATATGTTCTGGTGGAACTATTTCATCTTTTAAACCATTTAGAAATAGAATAGGTATATTATGATCTAACTTAAGAATTTCCTCCTCAGAATCCCATTTTTCATGGCAAAGAGATGTAAAATATTTCAATATTGGAAATATATATGGTATCACTTTCGGTAAGCATAAAAACGTGTTTTCTAAAATAACTCCTGATACTTTTGGTACACTGTAACTTTTGTTATTTATATCATTCGTATTCAATTTTCTTTGTCTCAAAGTAGAACCTTCCAATTGATCATCATTAATTTCATCAAAAGATCTGAAAGACTTTAATCGCTGACTAGCCAAAGATGCCATATATATTGCGACCGCACCACCGAGTGATCTTCCATATAAAATGATATTAGATCTTGCATATTGCAAGTCATCAGCTAAATAGTTTAAAACCGCACGCGCATCGTTTTTCAAACCTTCTTCTGTAGGTTTACCAGTAGACCTTCCGTATCCTCTGTAACTATAGGCAAAGACATTATATCCATAATTTTTGAAAAATATTTCAGCAATGGATAAATAATGTGACACATTACCCGCATTGGGGCTCAACAAGACAACAGTTTTATTCTTATAATATGGATCATGCTGATTATGCTTTAATGAAAAGCAATGAAGCATTTCGCCATCTTCTGTTTCTAATTCCACCTCATTATATTTCATACCGTATTTATCAGGTGTTTCGTAAAAATTTTGACCATTGTTGATTGAGGAAGGATATATCAAGAAGTTTTGGTATTTATACAACGCGATCAACCCGACGGTTGTTATGGACAATCCAATTCCTAAAATAATTTTGAAAGATGCGTATATATTTGTTAAAAATGGAATCTTAAATAAATATTGAAATTTATAGTTTTGGAAAAAGATTCGAAAAGAGCCAAATAAACTAAAGCCTTTATGAAAATTCAAAGAGCATGAATCAGTCATGAATTCATCACTAGTTACTAAAAGTTTGCAATGTAGATAGAAAAAAGAGTATACTGTAAATTTTTTTTTTTATTTGTGATAAACATATATAACTAATTTTCCTTTGTTTTAATATTACTATTATTTTCTTTTTTTTTTCTTTTTTTTTTGTAATAATGGCATTCGAGAAACTTGATGATAAAAAAAAACTTCCCCACCAGGATTCGAACCTGGAATCCCTCGATCCGTAGTCGAGTGCCTTAACCATTGGGCCATGAGGAAAGATATATTTACTATAGAAATTGATCATAGAGCAAGGAATAGCAGAAAATAATATTTTTTTATACTAAATATCAATACCTAGATAAAGAGGTTTTTTTTTTCTGAGATTTGGGAAAATTCGTGGAATTCAAAGCTACAAATGCTGCCGAAATACCCCGAAAAAGACAAATACTACATTTTTTGAGTAGCTTGTATTCGTATATATAATTGTTAAAAATACTAAGGCAGCCAAAAGCTATTTGACACCAGTGAAAAATGATTTCCATAGTTCATCCGTGGGAACCAATTCACCTTCTCTTGCATTAACAAGTTTACCTGTTTCTTTCATCAAATCCATACTGTCAATTACCAATTGATTATTTTCCATTTGGTCTTCAGATTCAGCGGTGGAAGATTCTGAAAATTCGGTAAGATGTGAAGATATTATATCACTGCTATCAGAATGTTTTATCAGTGTTAATTGTTCGATTCTTTTAGCCGTACAAAGATTAATTATCAGTTCTTCTATGGTTCCTTGAATACCTAACATCCAAATAGTAGTCTCAAACCTTTGTCCAATTCTATGAACTCTGTTGATCGCTTGTAGTTCTAATGCTGTATTAACTAGCGGCTCGCAGAGGACAACATTGGTAGCATTAACAAGGGTTAGTCCTGCAGCCTGTTGCTGGGCATTAAGCAAGAAACATGTTATACTAGAATCATATCTGAATTTATTAATCTCGTCACTTCCAATCCGATTCACTTTAGTTTCACCACCTATAGTTTTGATACCATTTTCTCTCAAAGAACATGCAACAATGGCCAAGAAATCCGGCCACTGAGAGAAAATAACGATTTGAACATTGTCATCGTTCAGCTTCAACCAAAGTACAAGCTTAAGAAGTGATTCAATCTTTGCCCCATATTTGTTTTTGAAACGCGTCTCCTGTTTACTTATTTTAGTAAACTCATTATCATCCAATTTACTATAAAATAAATATCTATCATCTGGTTCATCATCTTTTGACTTCTCTTTTATCGTACTGTCAGTAATTATTCCGACTTCTAAATTTTGTTTAATAAAGGTGAATTCGTAAACACTATTCTTAGTCACCTTGGACTTGCATAATGGACAATGATGATGCCTGGTCTTGGTCATCCAGGTATACAAACATTCTTTACAATAATGATGTCCACATTCTGTGAGAACACCTACAATAATTGAACATTGACATATAATGCAAATTCTTTCATCTCTATCCTTATCATCCTTTTTATAATCTTTTAATGAATCCAAATATAAACACCTACTATTGAATTTTGCGGCTTTAGTCCTGTTTTCCTGTAACGCCTTAGCAATTATATTTTCCTTAACGAATGCTAAAAAAAGAACTTTTTTGTCAGACGCTAAGCCTTCAAAGCTTTCAACTTCGTGTTGAGTAAAAAGATTTCTGTTAACCAAATTAGTGTATTTATTGAAATCAGTAGACTTGACACCATCCGAAATATTCTGAAGTTGCTTATAGTAGCTGGCTCTTGCATTATACAATAGATTCAAAGAATGATAATATTTCTTTGATAAATCTAAGTATTCCAGCGATTTATCTTGCTTTAGTTTCACCAATCTATTAACAGTCTTCTGAAATGTCATTTTTTCCGTATCTTCAACATTCAAAAAATGAAACAGCTTAGATTGTTCAAATAAACTGGTTATATTATATTCCAAATTACCCCCACCTTCTTGGCAAATCATAGGTTTAATTTTTTGAATTTTTCTTTTCAAATCACTCTTAAACAATTTCAATTCTATGCTTTCTTCGGAATCTTCGTTATTCTTTCTGCGAACTTTTTTTCCTCTTTTTTGGTTCTTTAACTTGACATCAATATCCGCTTCTTCATTATCGTACATGGGTTTTTCAAGAATTGCATTTATTGTCAGCTCATTGAAACTTTTAGAAGAAAGAATACCACTACTGTTTAGAAAACTTGAATTCAAGCCGAAAAGTATAGCTTCATGGAATTTGAAAACTATTTCCAAGATGCATAATATGTAGAATGCTTTTTCTTGATCAATAATGGATCTTTCATATTCCTCTGTCTCAGAAGACACTATTGTTGAATACGTGGGTGCATCTGTGTTTGAGGTATTTGAAATATTGGATAATAAAATCTTCGTAACACTATCTAGCCACTCATTACTTATCTTCGTAATGTACTCAAACTCTTCAAAAACTTTAAATAGTTTGAAATACCACATTTTGATTTCTTTGGTTCTTATAGATCCAAAGGATCTTTGTTGAAATTCTTCTAAGCTAATCGTAGTAAAAGTTTTGCATTTTTGTGGATAATCAAGACAAAATAGCAGAACAGCTTCATGGTACTTTCTTGAAAATGACTTTAGCATGCCGTACCGTATATCTTCAGCCATCCTGTAATATTTTAATTCTAATAGTTTGATGTCATAGTATAATTGTAGTTGGATTGCATCAGAATTTGTGACATCTTCCAAGTCATTAACAGATATTTCATGTATATCAGAAAGGACACGAACGCTATTGAACTGTGAATTAACTTCGGATTCTAAAATCGAGGGTTTTACTTTTAACTTTGCCAATAACTTTAGGGAAATTTGATAGTTTGAGTTGGCAATAAAAAAATAAATTTTGTGCAATAATTCTAACCAGGATTTTAAACGAGTCTTTAGTATCAACAATGCTTCGTCAGTTTCGTAATCACCAGATAGCTCTATCTGTGACAAATCAATTTTTTCACATTTAGCTTGAATACCATTTTGCAATCTTGTGGCTTTGCTCTTTTTCATTTTATTAAAAATAATTTCCTTTTTATGAAACTCAATTTTAGATATAACAAAACCAACTTTTTCTAGTAGCTTATTCTTGAATGCACATGGATTATGCAACAATTCTTCGATTTCACCTAATTCAATGTATAAGTTAACAAAATCTTTGTCTAGATCATTAATAATGTTTCTAGCTTCACTTAAGAATCTATCCAATATATCGTCCATGGAAACAGTAGAGTAAGTCTCCTTAGTTTTATCAATACTAGTAGATGAGATAGCTGATGTATTGTTGCTTAAATCATTGGGTAGTCCAATATAAGAACATGTTTTTCTTAATATCATAAGATATTTTCTCATTAAGGCAATATTAGGAGTCCAATCATTGACTACTGGTTCACCTTTAGTATTTAATCCTGATTCGTATAAGAATTTTTCAAAAATTATTTTATAATTATCCTGTTCTATAGGGGAAAAAGTTGAAGTAAGCAAAATTCTTCTCTGTTTCGGAAGATTTATATCGTCCTTGACTAATGATTTATCATGTCTGATTGCGAGATTAGTTAGTATTTTTAAAAAGTCAATAGAAATATCTTGGTTTAGAATAGCATTCCAAGAGTAGTTTTTAGGATGTCGATTAACGATGCCCAGAACATTGGTTCTCTCAATATCGCCTTCTTCTGCAAATGGAGATAAGTTTAAAAATGTTATATGACTCATTATATCACTAAGCTCTCTTTTTATGGGTGTTCCAGAAATACCCCAGGCATGACATCTTGCAAACATTTTGCAGGTTTTAGCAGCATTAGACATTGTAGCCATCTGAACTTCATCCAAAATAACTCTCCAGTATTGAAGTAGGGTCAACGGTGAGGTATAATCAAGCAATTCATCAGGCTCTTTCTGTTCAATAAAGTGGAATTTTCTTTTTCTTGATAATCTTTCAGGTCTATTAGGTGCACTATATTTTGCATGATAAAACTCTTTAGCAGCTACACGATATGAAGTAACAACAATATCATACTGTGATAATTCAAATGCAACCTTTTTCTGAGCTTCACTAATTCTTAATCCACTAGACTTATTAAACATTCTATTATAATTATCTGAAATCAAATCAAATGAATCTTCAATGTTGTCTTTTGAATTATCTGCATTAACCCCGCTAATAACTGGCACAGTAAAGTTTTCAGCTCCAATTGTAATGTTATTTACACTGACATTTGGAATATTCTTAAATTTTAAGATTTCAAGTTTGTTGTTATTATCAAAATCAATAATTGAAGAAAACTTTGTACTCAGCTCGCCACTGACATCTTTGAAGGTTGAGAAGTTCAAGAGAATCTCATTTCTTTTTGAAAAATTTCTAGACAATTTTTCGGATTTATCAGGATCAAATTTTAAAGTGACTATGAACTTTTTAGTACGATTGATCTTACGCTTTTTTTGCTTTTTGGATACTTCACTTTGAAAGTTGCTGAAACCATTATATTTTAGTATTTTCAAGTGTGGGGCAAACTTAGATATTTCTCTGATCCATTGATTTAGAATAGAATCAGGGCATACAATCAATGTTGTTTTTGCTTTTAAAACATGTTTACCTAAATTTTCATGGAAAATAAAGTTTTCATCAGCGATAAAGGATGCATTAACGTTTTTGCTAACTTCGATCTGTTGGAAGTCTTTTCTTTGGTTTGTTAATATCAATGAGACTAGTTCAACCGTTTTTCCAAGACCCATTTCTTCTGATAATAAATTTTGAGCAAAATATGCCTTTTTGCAATATATATCTTGCAGATACTTAGTTTTAAATTTAGCTGAGTTACTAGTGAGATCCTGTAGTGCCATGGTGTATTTGGCCTTTAATTCTTTTACTAAGGTGTTAGTAGAAATCATACCTCCTGTAAATTTATTATACCAGTATACTTCTGACGGCATTAGTTTTTCAAAAAACATAAATGGATTCAGATTTTCTTTAGTAATGGTTTCATTAACGTAAGAGAAATTGGTTGTTAATCTTACCCATCCAAAAACAATTCTGTCTAATTTTTTAGCCAAATAATTATAATTATACAAAAAATTATCTTCTTTTCTCGTTTTGAGCTGTTTATTTTTGAGCTTCCTAAATAATTTTAAATCAAAAAAAGGCCTATTTGTAACAGCGTTAGTCTCAAAATTGAAACTCACATTCTCTTTATCTAAACACCATAGTAAAGTCTCCGCTTGAAAATTAAACAATCTTGTTTTTAAGTCTTTTATAACTATTGTATTCCTATTTTTTTCAAGGTCCGAAAAACTCTCAGCCAATTCTAAATTATTTGGATTATGTTCGCTCATTCCAATACTCGGAAACCTATATCTTGACGTAAACTCCGTTATAATATTGTAGAATAACTTTGTGGATGGATTCTTAATATTATTTAACATACAAGAGATTTTTTTATTGAAGTCCTCATGATTGATATGCTTCTGCTTAGGTGATGAAGAACTTGGGTACAAATACTCAAAAACAGATTTGGGTAAATTATCTATTCCAATACCATTCCAGGTATTCAAAAGCTCGTAGCCCAGCTGATAATATGTTGGTATTACTTTAAACATACCATTATTTACCTGTAGCACCAAATCATTCAACTTCTGCAAGCAGCCTGTGGTATATAAAGTCGGATTTTCAAAGTTTTCTATCACATGTACTTTGAAACTAATTAAAATATCAATATTCTGAATATCCTCAGCCTTAGAGTAACTCTTAATATTGTCTTTTAAGTGTATAGTCATCTTTATTGATGGATGTTTTATTCTTAGCAACGAGTTTCTCTCTATCTCTTTCAAGCTCAAATTTGCCAAATTTATTTCTTTGCAAAGAAGCGACTGATCCAATTGGTTGAAAGTAGGATCAAGAAAATCTATATCCCATATTTTGTACATCTTGCAGTGTTTCATTCTCTTGCAAAGATAAAGATGTGAAAATCCAGAACTATTTCTATTATTCATAGACTTTTTTGGATTCTCGTCTGCATCTTTGAATAACAAATTGTCTAAGGTTAAAGTATAAGCGCAATGTCCATTTTGGAAATTACAAAGACTATCAAATATAGATTCTTGATAAGTTAATAACTCATTTAAATAACAAGAAATATTCTTATCGTTAAACATGTCGTATGTATATCTTATGCCTCTGTCTACTAGGTTCAACAATTTTTCATTCTCTGGTCTTATATTTGTAGAATTTGAAGTAGTCTTTGATGAAGTTTCATATTTATTGCTGTTAAGAAACATCAATAGCAACACCAAATTGTCCCTCTTTGGATCCATTCCATTACATACAGTATAATTGTTTTTCATTTTCCTGCTTTTATCTATAGTTTCCATTTTTATAACAACATCATTATAAAGATTCGATACAAGAAATCAGTAAATAGTGTTATAAGATTCATTATTGATTCTTTTTGCGCCTGCCGTATTTGTGCTTCGTATATGCGCAGGACTAATCATGTGAAATTTTAAAGCCACACATACAAAAATCGAATAGCATTTTTTTTTCCTAAACAATTCTTTATTTAATTCTCGATTGATTTATTACCAAATTATACTTGATCAACTTGGTTACATAGGTCAGCCCCAGATTAAAACAAAAATCGACGCAGATAGCATAACTTGTTAATATATTGACTAAGATGAATTACCTTACGAACACGCTTTCAAGAACGTGGAATTCACTAAATCCAGCAACTTTAAGTGGTGCTATTGATGTTATAGTAATAGAAGATGAAAAGCAGAATCTTAGCTGTTCTCCTTTCCATGTGAGATTCGGGAAATTCCAATTACTCAGACCGTCAGACAAAAAAATTGAATTAAAAGTAAATGATATATTAACCAATATACCAATGAAATTAGGTGATGGAGGTGAAGCATTCTTTGTGTTTCAAACCACCAGTGATAGCTCAATCCCGAGTAACATGAGAACATCTCCTTTAGCAAGTGCTGCTTCATCACCTATATCATCACCTAGATCTAATCCTATTACATTTGATGGATCTGCTGAGCCTGAATATTTGGATTTAAATCAATCAATGGATAGCATAGACTTGAATGATCTGGCTCCATTAAAAAAGCTGACAAGTATTAGATCAATCTCTCCTTCGAAAGCTGAGAAGATTTCCAAGCAACTAACTATGAAGAACATTCCGACAAAAATCGATTCCAAAGGTGAGTTAGTGTTGGATATGAGCGGTTATAACACAAAGGAAGAGGATGCTAAGAATTATCATCAAATAGTGAAAGATTTACTCAAAGATGAATTTGGAGATGATTATGATTTAGATAACATTATGAACTACGATGAGGAGGGAAAGCTTAGAATTAATTATGGGCATAATGATGAAAATTTAATGACTAATATTCTTCAACCTCCTGCCGACTTGATAAATGTACAGACCTCGGATGGAAGCAGTAGTAATGTTTCTTCCGATTTTGATTCTGAGAGTTTGGTTACAAGTGATTATAGTGATGATGCATCAACCAATTCTTCTTTTTCCTCTCCAAGATATATTAAAACTTTGAGATTAACATCTGAACAGTTGAAATGTTTAAATTTGAAATATGGTGCTAATGATATAGAATTTACTGTTCATCAGACCAAAGCATCCGTTAAGTCTAGAATATTTCTCTGGAAATACAGCACCCCCGTTGTTATCTCAGATATTGACGGGACTATTACTAAATCTGATGCTTTAGGACACGTATTTTATATGATTGGCAAAGATTGGACACATGTTGGCGTTGCTAAACTATTCTCTGACATATCATTGAATGGATATAATATCATGTACTTGACAGCTAGATCCGTTGGCTTATCGGATATAACAAAGACATATTTGGAAGGCATTAATCAAGATGGTGTAAAGTTACCTGTTGGACCTGTTATTCTCTCACCAGATAGATCTATGGCAGCTTTGAAGCGAGAGGTTATTTTGAAAAGACCGGATATTTTTAAAATTACATGTTTAACAGATTTAAAATCACTATACCATGGAATAGATCCATTTTATGCTGGTTTTGGTAATAGAATTACAGATGCTATAAGCTATAGGGCAGTTGACATACCATCTTCAAGGATTTTTACTATTAATACTGATGGCGATGTTCATATGGAACTTTTAGAATTGGCAGGTTATAAGTCATCATATATTCATATCAATGAATTAGTTGATCATTTCTTTCCGCCTGTTAAAATGGATTTATCAGATAATAAAGCATCTGGTGATAAAGGTTTTGGTGTTTTTACCGATGAGAATTTTACAGATACTGTGTTTTGGAGGGATCCTATTCCAGATTTTTCCGATGACTCTTCATTATCTGAAGATGAGAGTATTAGTAAACCAAATACTTCCATGAAAATAGACAATGATAAATTATATGAGAACCTTAAAAACGATGTGAGGCAAGAAGAAGATAAGCTACTTATCCCTAGCGGAGCACCTAGCTCTACTAACAATGGCTTTAATTTCGACAATGTAAAAGTAAATGTAACATCCAATGAAGATGATGCTATGAATGAGAGAGAAAAATCATTATCTGAAGAACTGAGAAGTGATACTGATAGTGATTTATCCCCTGGATCTGAAAATCATAAAAATAAAAGTAAGGAAGAGAGTACCGGAGAAAATGTTGGCAGAAATGCAAACCTTAAAGTTGATCATAATCATGGTACTCCAAAGACCCCTGTGCAACAAACAGGTGGGTTTTTGATTCAGGATCAATTAGGTGAATATGATAATGCAAGCGATGACATCGAGGATGTTGATTTTGATGATGAATTAGATGAACTAAATACTTACGAAGAAGGTTTTGGAGACGATGATGATGATAATGAGGATGAAGAAGAACTTTAAATGATTCAGATTTATCTTTTGTTTCAAGTTTTTTTTTTTTTTTGAATTTATGATTGAGTATGTATAACTCAAAAATACTAAAATTATTTTTTACATTTTTGTTTAACAGGTTGATAAAAGCTGTAGATAGATAGGCAATATAGTTAATTAAATTAGATGTCGCGATACCTAACCATAAGAATTTTTTTCTCAAGATCAATAATTGCATAGCATAAATAAGTACTCGTAGCGGTATATAATTTGTCAACTAGATGTCTTCAAAATCTTCAAAATCATCGTCGTCATCGTCGTCGTCATCGTCATCGCCATTAGAATTATCATCTTTCTTTTCAGACTTCAAACGTTCATAATAACTTGCTAATTCATCATCAGCTGCCACCGCAGAAGCAACATGTCTGTTGGAAATTCCACCATTAGCCTCACCAGAAGCAACAGTAATACTTGTATCCTCGGAAAGATTGATAGATGAATTTGTTACAACAGACTGCAAATTGGAACTAGAATCACCAGACATGTTAACATCATTGTCATTATTTCCAATCATGGATATATCAACAGCGGGATCAGGTGTCACACTGTTGCTATTATCTGATGTCTCCAAACTTCCCAATACCTTTTTTCCAACAGTAGATTCTTGATACCAGGTGGGTAATTCGTTCTGTTCGGCTTTCTCTAACTTCATCTTGTTAAGTTCTTCCTTTTGTCTAGCTTCATCTTCGTTATCGCCAGCGATAGACACTCTGATGGTTGTATTTTCAAATTTATTATTCTTCAAGCTCTTATTGCCTGTTGCGCTGTCATATAATACTGAGTTTTTATCGAACATGCCACTGCTATTGAATTTATTATTTCTTGTGTAGGAAGCAAACCCATTGTCACTAGCTGGAATTCTGTGAAGAAAGCAGAGATCAATACTATTATCTTCGAAAGAATGGTTATATTCATCAATTTTTTTCAAATATTGTAATATTGGATCCAACTGGGACTTTAAGCGAATGGATTTTTCATGTTTCGATTTAAATTGCTCCGAAAAATCATCTTCGACCAAAGGAGTATTACAAATATTGCAATAAACTTCGGTGAAATCATCATTGAACAAACTTTGAACATCTAATTCAGTAAATCTTTTTTTACATCTTGGACAAATGAAACCTTTCTCATTAATTTTGCTCAATTCTTGGTCCACTGATCTGACAATGGAATCAACTTTCCATTTAATGGAATCAATCGCAATGGAATAATGAATAAAAAAGTAGCTTCTAGTGATATATCTTTGTGAGCCATATCTATTATATCTTCCATTATAATGATTGTTGCCATTACCATTGCCATCTTTACTATTGCTACTATTACTATTTTTGCTTGCTTCTTTAGCCGTTTTATCTTTTTCACCGGGTTTAAGTTGTTCTCTCTGCTTAAACTCTACAATTAAACGATCTTCTATTAACTTAGCAAATATAGCCTTCAATTCTTTCGGATTGATCGTCAACAATTGGCGGCAATCATCTTCAGTTAACACTTTGTGCCAAAGAAGAGCTTCCATGACCAATATGGAATTTGAAGGATAGAATCCACGAACAACAATACGAATCAACGAAATGATAGCTTCCTCTTGGTTGATGGACATATTATCTAGAATGAAATGAAATGAAATAAGTAAGTACTTTGCCAGAATTCGATTTTGAGGTTTTTGGTAAGAAAGAGACAGAGAAACAGGGAAACAGAGATAGCAGAAAAGCAAGCAAACTTCTACTGATAAAAGTAAGTAAATTTATACTGGGTGAATTAGTGAAAAATTAGCAAGAAGAGATAACCAAAAAAACAAATACTAGAAGTTGAAGTCAAATGGAAATTGAAGTTAACAAATTTGTATGTATTTATAATCATCCATGAAAAAAAAGACACCAAAAACAAGTTTAATGCAAACTGAAACCATATGAAATATTTTGATCTTCAAATTAGTGTTATGTGCCCTCATATACTAGAAGTTGGCGTGTAAGGATGTAAAGATTTAGAGTTTTTTCAATGCTTATATACCAGCAAATGCTAACTTTAATAAGTGCCCAATAGAAAACTTTTAAAATTTTCTTTGCGAAGAAATATAAAATTCAATCAAATTAAAATAATACTTATTCATATTGAATAAAAATCATACAATCAAGTAATCATTAACAATAGTGGTGTCAATCAGATTACTTTTCATCCTCTCTTGCTATAATATTATCACTTGATATCAACAATGGGTTCTCATGCTTCCAAACCTGTTGAGACTAAAGTGTTCGACACATCCGCCTCGTCTGTCCAGTTTTCTCCTGAGTTGTTAAGCCAACTTGAAAACTCCTATGAGGTATGTTATACAGATTGAAATTTCCGATTTTTGCTTTTTCTTCTTTTTGTTTGTTTATTATAAGTCTATCAAATTCTAACGTGTATTTCTGTAGTCAAATTATGCTAGAGCTCAATTATCCGAAAAAATCATTGATAAGCAAGTCTCCAAGAAACTTGATACATTGGGTAAAGAAACGTACAACAACTTGTTAAAAGAAATTGAAGACCTGAATGCTGAAGATAAGCTCCAAGCTATTTCATCTACTAAATTGGACGAAAAATTAACTCAATTGTCTTCCAAATTAGAAGAAATAAAATCCAATAAATTTTTCCAAGATAGAATCTCAAAGAAAACAAATGAAGATATCAAAAAATATAGAGATGAGGTTGTCAAATGTTTGAAATCAAATACCGAAAAACCATTGAACTGTTGGGATGAAGTTCAGAAATTCAAACAATCTGTTAGTAATCTTTAAGCTGTTAACAGGGAGCCAATTTATGTTGCCTTGTACTGATTGAATAAATAACTAAAACTTTAAATACATACTAACATACTAAATGCCGAAGCAAAAATACTATCTAAGTATAGTAAATGAAAATTATACATGAAGTAACCAAATTTCCACATACTGAAGTCGTTGTAATGACACGTTATAGTGGTTTATATCAACCAAGTTGATTTTCAAACTATTCATAATATTTACTTCTCATTACATGTAGGAATATGTATTAATCGGTATTTATCACATGATTTAAATAATTCTCGGGGCTTCTATACACATTTGATTTCTGATAATACTCGTGAGTAAGTCAAGCTCATCTCAATTAATTTGAGAGGAAGAGAAAAAAAAAAAAGACAAGAAAAGAAAAGAAAAGAAAAGAGAAAACATAGAGAAAAAAAATTAGAGATGGATTAACTTGATACATCTCATAAAAGGAAAAAAAAAATTAAATAAATTTTTTTCTCTCTTCATTAAAAGAATCATAATTCTACAGTTGTAACTGTTGATTTATTTATATTTTTTCACATTCTAAATTCTTCTGGATTATTGTTTATCTAAAGACTTATTAGTTAATTGGCTATAATTATTAAAGAATAACTCATCAAAAATGCAACTTAGTTGGAAAGATATATCTAGTGTTCCAAATTCTGGAGATTTGTTGGATATTGTTCTTAATAGAACCCAACGTAAAACTCCAACTGTTATCAGACCAGGTTTTAATATTACACGTATTAGAGCTTTCTACATGAGAAAAGTGAAATTCACAGCTGAAGGCTTTAATGAAAAATTTGATGATATTTTATCTGGTTTCCCAAAAATTGATGAAGTTCATCCTTTCCATCGTGATTTGATGGATACCTTATATGAAAAGAATCATTATAAGGTTTCCTTGGCTGCTATTTCCAGAGCTAAAACTTTAATTGAGCAAGTTTCTAGGGATTATGTCAGATTATTAAAATTTGGCCAATCTTTATTCCAGTGCAAACAATTAAAAAGAGCTGCATTAGGTAGAATGGCTACAATTTCCAAGAAATTAAAAGATCCTTTAACTTACTTGGAACAGGTTAGACAACATTTAGGTCGTTTACCTTCCATAGATCCAAACACAAGAACTATTGTCATTTGTGGCTATCCTAACGTTGGTAAATCTTCTTTTTTAAGAAATGTCACAAAAGCTGATGTTGAAGTTCAGCCTTATGCTTTCACTACCAAATCTCTTTACGTTGGTCATTTTGATTATAAATATTTAAGATTCCAAGCTATTGATACACCGGGTATTTTGGATAGACCTGTTGAAGATATGAACAATATTGAAATGCAATCCATTTATGCTATTGCTCATTTAAGATCTACTGTGATGTATTTCATGGATATTTCTGAACAATGTGGTTTCTCGGTTGAAGCTCAAGTTAAATTGTTCAACTCTATCAAGCCTTTATTCTCAAACAAATCTGTCATGATTGTGTTTAATAAGAGTGATATAATCAAAATCGAAGATTTGCCTCAAGAATCACAAGACTTGATCAAATCTATCACTTCTCTTGATAATGTTGATATTGCCGAAATTTCTTGTCAAAATGAAGAAAATGTCATGGAGACACGTAATAGAGCATGTGAAAAATTATTAAGTGCTAGAATTGAACAAAAATTAAAAGGTGTGGCTAAATCCAATAATGTTTTGAATAAGATTCATGTTGCTAACCCACAAATTCGTGACAATATTGAGCGTAAGCCTTACATTCCAGAAGCTGTTCAATACTTGAAAAAGATTGATCTCAATGATCCAAATAGAAGAAGATTGGCCCGAGATGTTGAAGCCGAAAATGGGGGTGCTGGTGTATATAATGTCAACTTGAAAGAAAACTACTTATTGGAAGATGACTCCTGGAAAGAAGATGTTATGCCGGAAATCCTTAATGGTCGCAATGTTTATGATTTCTTGGATCCAGATATAATAAAAAAATTGAAGGCTTTAGAAGATGAAGAAGAAAGATTGGAGCAAGAAGGTTTCTATGACTCTGATTCCGATATTGAAGATGAAGAAGTTGAAGATATTAAAGAGAAGGCTACTTGGATTCGTAACAAACAAAGAGAAATGATTAATACTGCTAGAAATAGAAAGGCTTTGAAAAATCGTGGTATCATGCCTCGTAGTAAACAAGTTAAGAGTTACAATGATATGGAAGAACATATGTCCAACTTGGGTCATGATGTCTCCTCGTTAGCTGACCGTAAAAGAAAATTACGAGGTGAAACTTATGATGCCGATGCAAAAGGTGCTGATGTTGTTAGAGATGAAAGCAACATATCTTATAAGAAACGTAAAACTCCTCTTAGACAAGCTGACAAACGTAATGCTGGTGTCACTGATGAAGTCGCAAGAGCGAAGGCCGAAAAATTGGCAAAAGTTCAACGTCGTGAACGTAACAGAGATGCTAGAAAAGGTGAAGGTGATAGACACCAAGCTGTCGCCCTTTCCAAGCATTTGGTTGCTGGTAAGAGAGGTATTGGTAAAACTGACTATAGATGAGAATTTTTTTGTTCGATTTTCCTACATCTTCTTTTTAAAGAATTTATTATCATTGGTGTTTATTTAAGCTTTTTTTTTTATTATATTATCATTTATTATTATTATTATTTATATCTGTTATTTCTAATATTTTTTAACTAGAAATAATATTGTAATAAACAGTTAAAAATCTTTTAAAACTAAAAGGAAGGAAGTCTGCTTTACAAGGAAGCTATAGTAGAGATAAATTTGTTATTATAATGCAAATTGATCATTTCCTCCTATTGGAATTAATATAGTGTGCGTTTAATATTTGAATAATAGGGCATGAATTGAATTCATTAATTAGATTGAAATATAGCGTTCTGTAGTAACGATACTAACAAACACTAAACGACATGACCATTATCAGAGAAAGCATAGTTATATTATTTAATATCCCTAAGTTTAGTTAGAAAATTGGATCCTACTGAGATCCTTTTTTGAATATTTGAGAAAACAGTATGAAAATCGCCGTGGAAGGATGCTGTCATGGCAATCTTGATAAAATTTATGCCAGATTGATGAAACTACCAAAAGAGCAAAGGCCCGAGCTTCTTTTAATATGTGGAGATTTTCAAGCAGTCAGAAATAAAAATGATCTTGAATGTATGTCTGTTCCTCCAAAGTATAGATCTATGGGAGATTTCAGAAGCTATTATAATGGAGATAAAAATGCTCCCATTTTGACTATATTCATTGGCGGTAATCATGAAGCTAGCAACTATTTGCAAGAATTGAAATTTGGCGGCTGGGTATGTCCAAATATATATTATTTAGGGAAAGCAAATGTTATTCACTATAATGGATTGAGTATTGGGGGTATCAGTGGTATTTATTATAAGCATGATTTCATGAGTTCAAGTTACGAAAAAGTGCCGTTTGACAAACAGGCAATTCGCCTGGTATACCATACTAGGAAATTCGAAACTTTGAAGCTATTATTCTATAAAAAATTAAACAACATTACCAATAATGCACCCTTAGACATATTTCTCTCTCATGATTGGCCTCAAGGTATTGAGCATCATGGAAATTTGAAGAAATTATTGGTGAAAAAACCATTTTTTGAAAGAGATATCAATTCCAGAAATCTAGGATCACCTTCAAACAAAGTTATTCTTGATAATTTATACCCTAGATACTGGTTCAGTGCGCATCTTCATGTGAAATACACTGCAGAGTACAAACCTGAGATCAAAAATTTAATATTAACAAATTCAAACTCAACCCCGCATACTAAGGATAAGGATAAAATAAGTTTGTCTATGCTTGAGAGTGATAGTGAGGATTCTGATTCTCATTTAAAGGAAACCGACTGTGGTGATGACGATTCAGGAAAAACCCTTAAAAAAAGACAAGGAAGTGATTCTATTTCTGCTGGACCAAAACGAGTCAAATCTGAAATGCTAACTAGATTTCTTGCTCTTGACAAGTGTCGCCCTAAAGCACAATACCTTGAAGTAATAGACATACAGCCTTCTGAAACTTCTGGTACTTTCAATCAAAGCCTAAGATTTGATGAGAATTTCCTCAAAATTAATAAATTCTTCAATCATATTACCTTAAACGAAGAGTATAAAGCAATAACTTTTAATGAAATTATATATAATTCAGAAAGATTGAATAACTTTTTAGATAAATACACAAATACCATAACTGAGCAAAAGGTTGATCAACAAGATTTTACAATTCCTTTGAACTTCAAACTGGTTAAAAATTTGCCTTTTGAGACAAGAGTTGATACACAAACTATTGAATACTGTGAAAATTTTGGCATTGAATTTGATCAGGATGAATATTGATCCACATATTTGTTCAATGATAAAACTTTTGGGATATATTAATGCACTCACACTAACATGCCTACAAAGATATTGACATCAAAGACCATACACGTGATAATGCACCTAAATGTTATTGGAACTGCAAAAACAAATAGAAAAAAATAAAAAATGAAAAAGTGGGCGTGAGAAAAAAAAATCCCCAACATGATGAAAATAACAACACTCTGAAAAATATGATCCCGAGATACCTTGAAATTTTTAATATTTTTCAGTAAGTCTAGTCGTCTTTCTTTTAATTATTTTAGGAAAGAAGTACACTTTTCTATAGTTTATTTCACTTAATAATTACTTATTCTAATATATAAACTTTAGAATCCGTCTTTTACTTTTTCTATAGTAACTTGTTGAATAATTACAAAACATTATCTTTGAGCAAAATGAGTGGTTATTTGACTGCAAGAGTTAAGTCTGTTCTTTCAGCTGACACATTAATATTAACACCAGCCAATCATGCCGGATCTACTGCACCGGTCGAACGTCAACTTTCATTGGCATACGTTCAATCCCCACGGTTGTCAAATAATGAAGTCTATGCTTTTGATGCCAGGGAAGTTTTGAGAAAACTTTTGTTAAACAAAGTGATTAGATTCAAAGTTTTGTACTCGTACCCGGGATTTGGTGGTGGAAAGAGAGAATTTGGTGATGTTAAAGCCCCTATTTTTGAGAGCTTAATTGAGTATCTCTTGGAAAAAGGTTGTGTGAAAGTAAAGGAGACCACTGATCCTGTGGATGAAGACTATTATCTTGATTTAAAAGAGATCCAAGAAAAGGCAAAGGCTTCTTCTGTTGGCTTGTGGAGCAACCCGCACGGTATCAATGTCACTAATGAATTATTATATGCTGAGGTTGAAAAAAGTAAGGCTTCTCCAATTAATGCAATTGTTGAAAAAGTCATTAGTGGTGACAGATTATTAGTGAGATTTCTTGTCTCCAAAACAAATCATGTTGTTGCTCCTATTCTAATTGCTGGTGTCAAATCTCCAAGAGCACCATCTGCCAACGCAAATGATGGTGAACCTTTTGGCAATGAATCCAAGTATTATGTGGAACTGCATATGTTATTACGCGATATCAAAGTCAGTGTCTTAGGAGAATCCACCAATGGTATATTAATTGGTAAAATCATATATCCCGCAGGAAATATTGCTGAAAAATTGTTAGAAAATGGTTTGGCCGAAATCGTAGATTGGCAATCAAGTATTATTGGTTCAAAAGAAATGTCTCTTTTAAGAGCTAGTGAACGATTGTCCAAAGTTGCTCAAAAAGGTATTTGGAAGAACCAAACTACGAAAAATCCAATTGCTGTGTCGTCTGATGATATTTTCAATATTGGCTGTGCCATTCCTATTACCATCGCCAGAATCATATCCACCGATACTATTGTGGTAAGAACCAAAGAGGGTGATAAAGACTATACTGTTCAAATTTCTTCATTACGGGCTCCAAGGCTTAGTGATCCTACTCAAGCCCCATTTGTACCGTTAGCTAAAGAATACCTCAGAAAGAAAATTATTGGTAAGACTTTGAAAATCACTGTTGATGGTGTTCGTGAAAAGAGCGAGCAATTTGATGAAAGACCAATTGTTTCAGTAATCATGAATGATAATTCGAATCTCAGTGAGAATATCGTTAAAGATGGCTGGGCCACTGTTATCAGACACAGAAGAGGTGATGACGATAGAAGTCCTGTTTGGGATAACTTAATCGAACTTGAAAAGATATCAATTGAAAAAAAAGTTGGCATGCATGGTAAATTACCACCAGCAGAGAGGATTGTAGATGCTAGTGAAAATTCTGGACGTTCGAAGACTTTTTTAGCTACCTTCTCTAACAGATCTAAGATATCTGCTGTTGTTGACCATGTCTCTTCTCCAAACAGATTCAGATTAGTACTTCCAAAAGAAGGAGTGAAGTTAGTCTTGGTTCTTGGTGGATTGAGCAACAAATCTAGCAAAAGCCCAGAATTAGCTAAGGCTGCCTTAGATTATGTCAATAAAAAGGTATTACAACGAGATGTCGCTATTGATATTTACAACGTTGATAAGGTTGGTGGTTTTATTGGTAATTTATATATTGCCGGCCAAAGTTTGCCATTACAATACAATTTATTGAGTCAGGGTTTTTATGAAATTCATGATTATTCAATTGAACAAACCAAATTTGCTGATCAACTCTGGAATGCCCAAGAAGGAGCTCAAAAGCAAAAAATTGGTATCTGGGTTGATTACAAGCCGGAGGAAGAAAATGATATGGCATTTGAAGTGACCCAACAAGTTGCAGCAGCTACTATCACCAAAAAGTATTTTGATATTGAGTGTAATGATATCTCCGATGAAGGTTTGATATCTTTCCAAATTATGAACGAAGAAAGTGAGAAATTGATTCCATTTATGGAAAAGTTCCATGAATTTCATCAAAATCAACCAATGAAAGCTGTTGCTAACAAGCTTGGAACTGTAACTTCATATCCTCAATCTTTGAGTGGATTACCTAAGAAAGGTGATTTGGTTTCAGCTGCTTACTCTAAAAATGGAAAGTTCTACAGAGCTAAAATCATTTCACATGAAAAGTCCTCTAGATTATACAAAGTT
This sequence comes from Saccharomycopsis schoenii, assembly GCA_010994365.1. Lineage (NCBI taxonomy): Eukaryota > Fungi > Ascomycota > Saccharomycetes > Ascoideales > Saccharomycopsidaceae > Saccharomycopsis > Saccharomycopsis schoenii. The sequence goes on along the minus strand of JNFU01000009.1, from coordinate 12,413 downwards.
CAACATGTCGATTTTGGAAACTTTGATGAAGTTTCCATCAATTCCATGAGACAATTACCATCGCAGTTTTCTTTGAACGTTTTGCCTGCACAAGGTCATATTGGTGTTTTATCTTTTGTCGACTTACCACCTTCCAAGCCCACAAATTATCTTGATGATTCTCTTGATTACTTATTTGATTCTGTTGTCGGTAAACACATGGTTGCTGCTGAAGATAAGAGAAATCCTGCTCCAGGTATTGAGATGGCTTTTACTTTATATGATGCATCCAAAGTTAAGTCTAAGAGCGCTGAGTCTATTAATAAAGAAATGGTAAGTGAAGGTTGGGCTATTGTTCATAAGATTTTGCAGCCATGGGAAAAGATTTATATGAAAGAAGTTGATACACTAAGACAATTAGAAAACATATCAAAGTCTCAAAGAAAGGGTTGTTGGGAATTTGGTGATATTGAAAGTGATATTTAATTTCGCTCAGAACAGAACTACTTCAAGGACAAATATATATCGCATAATTACTGTTTTCCCTTCTTCTTCTGAATTAAATGATATTTTTTTAGAGAAATAATTCTTGTTAAGTAAAGGATTGTAGATCTATTATTATAATCAATCTGGTTAACTCTAGTATATTTTCTGACGCGTTGGAAGCCAAAAAATGCATTGGCCAATAGACTTGCCGTATTATTTTCGTGTGTTCTTTTTGTTCGATTAAAAAAAAATCACAAAAAAAAATCAAATAGGCATATTTTCTTTCCTGCGCCACTTTTTTTCATCTTTTCATTGCTTATAGTCGTTACTTTTATTTTGATTTATATTCTCTTTTTTACATTTCACGTTACCTCTGGATAGTTCAAAATTTTGGATATTTCAACATCTAATTTGGTTTATACACATTATATTGTATTATTTAAATTATACTTCAACATGTCAGGATACCAAAGTTATAATCAAAAAGAATATTCAGGAAGCAATTATGATGGTGGATTTAATCGTTCTGGAACTAACATGGGTGGATCCTCTCAGTCAAGAACCAGTTCTTCCGGAAACAGACTCAGAACTGTAACACCTGTTACTATCAAACAGATTGAAGGAGCCGAGCAGCAGGTTGCGGATGGTCCATTTGTCATAAATAATTTAGAAATAGATTTGGTCTCTTTTGTTGGGATTGTTAGGAATATAACTGATAATACCACCAATTTGCTTATCAGATTAGAAGATGGAACTGGGAGTTTTGAGTTTAGAAAATGGTCTACCCAAACCTTGAGTGAAGGTGATGGTGATGCACAAATGTCCCATGCAAATGAGGAGCAAAAAAATGATAATGAAATAGAACTCGGAAAATATATTCATGTAATAGGCTCATTGACAGAATTTGGACAAAAAAAGAACTTACAGTACCCAACAGTAAAACCCGTTCCTAACTATAGTGAAGTCCTTTATCATTACTTATCTACTATTAAAGCACATGCTGATGCTAATGGTGTTCATTCTGGCTCTGAAAGTAAGACAAATGGAGACGGTACTGGGTTGTTTGTCTCAGAACCAGCAAAAGAAGAACTAAGCATAGGTGATAAGATTTTTAACTTGATTAAAGAAAATACGCCAACTATGCCTGATGGTGTTCCGATTCAATTTATAGCCCAAGGCTTGAATTTACCTATTAATGACGTCGTAGAACAATGCAATATATTGGAAGAGAATGCTAGGGTATATAATGGTGTTGATGATTCTGCCTTTTTGGCTGTTTGATTGGAATTTTAGTTTGAATTTAATTATTTTTCATTTTTTTTCTATGAATCTATCGATAGAATAAAGACTTTGAAAACCAATTATATTTACCACTTAATTGTCATTACTATATGATTATTCGTTTTATTTTTCATATCTTAAATAATTCTTACGTTAGTCATACTAGGATTTTTAATTATATCTTCAAACAATCAGAAACTTGTAATAAATAAAGAAAGTTGAAATTTGACTGGTAATCTCAAAATTTTAAAGTAAATAAGTACAGATTAACTTGGGATATCGAATTACTTTTCAGGGTTAGGCCTAGGCATGCAAGAAAGAAAAAAAAAAAAAAAAAAAAAAAAAGATTTACCAAAATGTAATGACATTTGCCGAGACTTCTCACTCTCGTGCCATGTGCTTCTTGCTAACCGTCAAGTCATATAGAAATAGTTATATACGAAAATAATAAATAAATTAAACTGAATGTTTTCTCTTAGAACTGTCCGTTCCTTGCCTCATTATCTGTTGAGGATAGTCAGACCAGGAGTTTTTGCTGCTCCACAGAGCAAACGTCTCTTTACCAGCAATCGCATCTTATTCAATGATACTATTAAATTCGCTCCAAATGATAAAAAAAGACAGATAGAAGTCACTGATGAACTGAAAACAGTGAATATTAATGCTGAAAAACCTACATCGATTGGTAAAATCCCTCAAAAATACATGATTTCTTTCACATGTAAGAAATGTGATACCAGATCTACCCATGTGATATCCAAACAAGCTTACGCAAAAGGAACAATTTTAATTGAGTGTCCTGGATGTAAGAGTAGACATTTGATTGCCGATCACTTAAAAATATTTAGTGATAATAGAATTACTGTGGAAGATATTTTAAAAGCAAAAGGTGAACTGGTCTCCCATGGTGACACTAACGATATAGAGTTTGACAAATTACCAGAATCTATAAAAAAAAAATTAGGGATTTCTAGTGATTCTCCTGAGCATAATAGAAATTGATGTATACAATATGGGTTCATGTTTTAACTTGTATATGAAAATTAATTTAATGTAATAAAACAATATCTAAGATTAACGATTGTGTTAATTGTAAGGTTAAGTTGAATGATTTGATTCTGTCATTGCAATCCATTAATACAATGATCATACACCGGATTGCACAAGATCACTTGGAATAAGAAATAAAAAATGAAAAAGTAAAAAAAAAGGTCGTACCCGGATTCGAACCGGGGTTGTTCGGAGATTTCGAAACTTATCAAAACCGAAAGTGATAACCACTACACTATACAACCAGTGGCTAATTTCTTTTTCCAAAAGTATCTTTAATAGATTGTATCGTTCTTATTCTGTGGAACCTTACAATAGATTATGTCTTGTCGTATTATAGATAATGCTATGAGGCATTTTATAATTGATTACTAAGAATGTACCTTATGATTAGTAAGACTGTGCCGTGATACTACTAATACAAAGCCGTTTAATCATTCGATTTGTGAAGAAGGATTGGTGTTTCCGATGATTTGATTAGGATCATCTGCTCTAGTAGAAACTGTTGAGCCAAGTTTCTTTGGTTTAACTCTGAATCATTGTTTCTCTCCTGACTAATATTATTACTCATAGTATTAAGAGAGATAGGTTTATATCTGTATATTTCTATATATTTTTCTATGTATTTTCTATTTTTTCTTGAGATACAATCTAAGAATACTTAGGGAAATGTGAGCTTCTTATATACATATTGTTTATTGCCAGTAAACTTGTATTATGTATAGTCATGCAATATTTAAGTGATCTTCATTAATTAAGATGATCTTCAGTGATACCTGTTAATTTAGATGATCTTCAGTGATCTTAATTAATTAAGATGACCTTTATTATGCAAGGGACCTACCTTTGGTATATCCTGCCTCGACAAAAGAAAATATATTGATTAGTGAAATATGTATATCTATAATTCCTGGGTTAGATCCTTGATTAAAAGGAATTAAAATAAATAATGAATGTGGTAGTTTCATTTCTCCCTGGTTATTTACTCTAATGCTGAAATAGCGTTGTATTAGTAGTAACACAAAATATTCTTAGTAATCATAAAACAATTTCTTAGTAATTAGGCTTAAAACGACATCTATATTCCCATAAGCATTTCTAGATGGTATATTATAGACAAATAACATATATCAAGGAATAAAATATACCGAGAGCCTCTTACAAATCTGTGAAGAAGGATTGGTGTTTCCGATGATTTGGTTAGGATCATCTGCTCTAGTAGAAACACTATTCTTACTTTCATCAATAATAACAGTATCATCTTTTTTAGATAAATTTAGAGCATCTAAATAGTTTAAGATTCTGTCGAATTTCCCGTTAAATCCAAGTTCTAACGTTTTGAATCTTTCCTCGAATTTCTCTTCCAATTGAGTAATTCTATCAGAATGACTTGACCGATTGGACTTGAATGAATTCAAACTATCATTGTCCGAATCGCTTTTCATCTTGACTTTGGTAGGAGTCATTTTCGGATTATCTATAATCCTGATTTAATGAATACTGTAAGTTCTTTTGTAATGATTAATGAAATAGTTAATTTAAGTATTAATATTGTTAATGTTGTATATTTATTATTTAATATTTATTCAATATATTGCATTCAAATTTAATAAGGTTTCGTATATTATAAAATTTGAATGTGCTCTCTTTTTGGGACGTTCTAGGATTTTATAAATAGACGAGTAGTTTATTCTCTTTAAATGGTATGTATTAAGTAAGTATTAAGTAATTTAGTTGTGTTTTCTTTTTTTTTTTCTATCTTCTTGATATTATTCGTATTATTGTTATTGTATTTTTCACTTGTTATATTCTAATTTTTTCGTCGTGAAACGTAATATTCACCTTCTTTCTATTGGTCTTATACTTGCATATATACGCGTCGTCATGCATATTATATGTTCGTTTGTTATAATTTTATACTATTATTATTATATTTTTCATATTGTTATTTCTTAGGATATAGCTGTTATATCTTGACAAAATCAACATGGGCGATAATACTAATTAAGAGAGAAATAAGGACTGGGATTACGCCAATCAAACAGAACTCAAATGATGTCAACTGAAATTGAGAAAAATTATTAAAAATGTCAGTAAGTGTACAAAAAAATAATTTACTCTAGCTGTTCAAGAATTAAATCTCATAACCAGAGTGTATAGGAAGATTCCAAATAGGCCAGATAAGATTAGTAACATTAAGGAAGACAGAAATAATCAAAACTACTGTAACTTTTAGAATGCTATTTAGCTATAAACAATACCTTCAATACTGCACCCACATTTTTTGCATACTTTCCTGTTAATGTTTAGTTAGCTAGCCAAGCCATACCTATATGTTTTGCGCTATCTATTATCTAAAATTTTGAAAATATAAAAAAACATATATTAGTGAAATTTAAATAAAGAGTACGATGTTAAAAAAGGAGATATTCATCATAGCTTAATGTCTTTGCATATATCTGCGTAAAAATCATTTAAGCTAACATCTTCTGTCAATTTTTTGGCGTTATCAGCAAAGTAGTTTTCACTTTCATATCTATCTATTGGACTAAGTCTGGAATACAAAAATCTTGCCTGCGATTTATTCTCATCTGTCTCTGTGAATCTTGGCACGATTGGTCTCTTAATATCATGAACCATTTGAAAAGCATCAATTTTTGCTTGTTTAATGGATTTAAAAATAGAACAAAAGTCTACTGTATCAAATAAACAGATAACTGGATCTAAGGTTGCAATATTTGTCGTATTTTTAACATATTCATCAATAGCATTATGAATATGCTTTTCAATATCAATGTTTATTAAATCTACATATTTTAGGTCAGGACTCACATGCTTGATAAAAAGATCTCTATAATAAGCAATAGTGCTTCCATAGTGAATCAACACATGGAAGAAATTATCAAAAATAAAGATATTATTTTGAGCTATAGACAATATCAGCGAAACTATAGGCACGGACTCCAAAGCAAATTTGGGTTCATGGTCTTTCCTATGACGAGTTAAAGCGAAAATAATGTCTTTTCCCACAATAACTTCTCTGAATAGTCTTGGATTAATGACACATTTTGAAAGCTCAGTGTTTCCGAATTGCAAGAAAATATTATTGTAAAAAGTTGATTCATCTGGACTTATATTATACTTCCTAACTATGGAAGATCTCTCCAAATAATAGAAAAGTTGTGGCAAGAATTCTAGCTTGCTATTCGGTTTCACAAGATCATTTTTAGATATGTACTCAAAAAAATCCGAATTCATTTGAGTTGGCTCACAACCTTGTATATTAATTTTTCCAAAATGTTTTAAAATCTTAGTTAACCTGTCATTCAAAGCTTTAATTATCCCATCATAATCATATTTCAATTCATTTTTATTCTTATATACCAACTCCATAGATAGGATTTCCACAAAACAATTCTGATCGAAATTTTTAATCATATCTGTAATAGATAAGGCAGATTGTTTGAAAATAGTTATAATTCTGATTCCAGTAGGGAATTTTAATTGAAATTGGAAATAATAATCACTCCTTTTTTGACGTAAGTTATCAAAATCCTCTTGCAGAAAAAACATATGATAAGTACTCAAACCAGATATTAAACTGTTTATTAACCACTCGTTGGTCGCCGCTTCACCTATTCTGATATCTGATGAATGATGGTTTTTATTTTTCAATGATATTAAAGCACCTATAATACCTTTAATTTTAATATTATCACTAGTCAAGACCTTTAATGTAGCATTTCCATATGAGACCTGGATTAGATCTTTGAGCAAATTGAATTTGAAAAGATCTGATTCAAAAATATCCAATAATATTATTTTACCACCAGTTAAATTACATAATTCCTGCATTTCAAAGATACCTGTTTCATCTAGATTAGCAGCATAGATATCACATTTAACTGCTAATTCACAAAATCGATTGAATTCCGAGTTATTAGCATCGATCCCTTTGAATAATAAAACATTTTTCCTTACCAAATCTGTATAGAATTGCATAGAAACATTCAAGTTATTCAAATTAGAGAATTTCTCAAAAAGCATAGAGTGATTTCTGAAATTGACTCTAAGATCTTTTTCAATAACCTTACCGGGACCCGATGTACAAGGCCCTGAAATAAATGCTAAAACTTTTGCTGTTAAAGATATTTTCAGTGTTATCATCCGTAATGCTTCCAACTTGAAAAGCTTTAGCAAGCTGAAACAAATTTCAAAAGATTTGCCCGTGATTCTTGTAAGTCTTTCTCCTTTCTTTTTTTTGCTTGATGATATCGACATACTATTTAAAAATTTCAAGCATATTTCTAATTCGGAATCCAAATTGTAAATGAACTGAGTCATTCTGAATTTATCATTACTCTGCTTAAATAATTTTTTTCTCAAATGATCTATTGAAAGATTTGAATTTTCATTGAAATCCAATCTTATTTTTGGAAAAAGCTTGTTTTCAAGATACACTTTATCAGAATCTAGAATAATAAAAAGTAAATGTGTATGAACAGGTAGCTGTGTGATATATTTATGTAACTGTTGCTTTAAGGCGTTTAATTCCCTTGAATCTGTAAGTACATCGACCAATATGACGTAAATATCGGAATCATTAATAAATACTGAATTTTTATAAGCTTGACTTTCAGCACTGACATTTTTAGAAGTAAACTGAATTGCCCCACTTGCTGAGAATTCATTTTCGTAATTTCTAAATATAATATCTTCATCAGGAAAGCTATTCTCTTGTAGGCACATACAACAAATCCAGGATGACTTTTTAGTCAAACAATATTTATTGTATATACATTTACACTGTTCAGTATTACATTGAAAAAAGGGGAGAACCTCTAGTGGTAACTTTTGATTATTGGCATCTGAACCTGAGCATAGTGAAATACTTGGGGAGTATTGGCAGGCAACATCACCGGTGTATGATTCGTGTAATCTAGATGAAGGGAATTTGTTCCAGTTGAAAGCTACCTCAGACATAACTGTAATTGACGATTCGATGATAATGATGTTATTGCTATTGCTGCACGAATGTTGGCTATGACATGAAAATATCGTAGTTATATTACTCCATTCAAGTTATGGTTTTTCCAGAAGTTACAACGAAAATTGATAGTATTTTCAATCTTAACCTCTAACAAACTTGCATGGTCTAAAAGAAGATTAATCATATCGGCTCTCCGATTGACCAATAGAAAATAACAAGAATCAAATCCCAACACCTCTCACATCCGAGCACCGAGACTTTGCAAGATGCTAAAATAGAACGGATGTGATTTGACTTAACCGCGCAAATACTAGATAGCTCTTGAATGTTTCAAATTAAGCGAGAGGGAAAAAACCACAATGATATTTGACATATGGAAATTCTTCAGATTATGACAAATTCACTGTTGGAGTCTATTGTGTTCTAGCATTTATGAATATATCTGCTGTTCGATCTCCAATTCCTTTCTTTACTTTCCTTTCAATTCCGGCACAGGCCCGTTACTTGCTCGCAAGACAATTCATAGCCGGATGATTCTAACTGTCTTATCGCTGCTGTTTCTTTTTTTGTATTTTTTTTCCCTCGGAGGCAAGTGTTTCTTTTTTTTTTTTTCCCTTTTTACTTTTTTTTATTGTGTATGCCCAGGTTTCAGGTAGACTTGTATAAATTCATAATATTTGCCATCAACCTTTAGCCTTCCCTACTCTTCCATTCAATTTCTTGCCATTTCTATTCGTTATTTTATATTATTTTTCTCAACTAGGCATCAAAGACAATCCTTTTTTTAACAACAAGACAAATCACAGCATCGAGCTACCATAAACTTACGGATTCTCTTTGATATTCCGCCATTTTCTTATTTTATACCAATCTCTTGATCATGAAGCTCACAATCAAAACCGCTACTGACGAACGTATGTATTTTCAAACTGGTTGATTAACTTTTTATGCTTTTTTATGTACCCTACTAACAGTGGCCTTCTAGAATATAATGTTACCATTCCAAACAATTCCACAATCAGCGATTTGAAGCTCACTGCTATTGTTGCGTCTAATTCTTTGGAGTCAGCCAACATTAACTCATACAGCTTGTACTTTCATGGAAGAAAGCTAGACTTACTCAAGAATATTTCTGATTATGAATTACATGATCAGGACACAGTTATTATAGCATGTAGTCTTTCCGAGTGTGCTGGACTAGAAGCTTTGGCATCCACAAATAGTGATATCCTCGACACAGCTATCACTAATACTGCCAAAAAAGACTTTCTGTCCAAACCAAAACAATCTTTGGGTGTTTCCAAAAAGAAGAAGTTAGCTAAGAAATGTAACTTTACTAATTGTAACAACGCCAGCTTAAGAATCATTGGCAACTGTCAAGATTGCGGTGGTAAATATTGCTCCAAACATAGATTATTGGAGAACCACTTATGCGTTGGTTTACAAAATTGCAAAAATATCGCATTCTCTAGAAATGCTAATAAATTACATCAAGAACAAACAATTAGTCAAAAGGTATAGACTATTCTCTTAGAAAAGCTATAGCAAAAGAGAATAATGATTATTGGCGCTTCTAGATTTCGAAGCAGTTGATGATCAATTCTAAAACAAGACAGGAATAAAAATAGAATAGAACTAACTGATTCCGTTTTGTCTCTTAATTTCCCTAACTTTTGGTTTACTCTATTATTCATTCATATGTGGTATATTATTTTTCGTACAATTTTTTTATTTAGTTATCTTTTAGTTTATTTTATTTATTTATTTTGTGGTCTTTTTAGGTAGGTATATACATATTTTTAACACTTGTTTCGAATGTATTTATGTTGGAGTTTATATATTAGTAGTATGTGCTATATAGTTCGATAAATGCATGGATTAATATGGTTTACAATATCAAGTAAAAAAAAAAAAAAAGGTAACGTATCAAGTAACCTCCTATCAGCAAAATAACAAAATGCTAATTTCCCTAAGAATCCTATTTTAGCGATATCCTGAAAAAACAAGTGAAAAAGCTTCATCAAAGCTAATTTATACTGAAAAGTATCGTATTACTTAATGTTGGGAAAGAGATATCCTTTTGTTGAAATGCAACGTAAATTCATGGATTCTAGATTACTGAAAATAGGAGAACTTTTATAAAAGACTTTTGTTTGCACCTACTCATTATACAATATATCACGTGACTAAATACAAGTTTGTTCCGAAAATCTCTTTGATAAGATCATTGGTGGTAACTATTCAGGTAATTCTAAGATTAAAATATTTCAAGAAATTCAAAAATACTTTCAAATATTTATAGACATTCAGTTATGCGGAAAGTATATATATATAGTTATTTTTTTTATCTTAGCCTCGGAATTTACCTAATCCTAATATGAATATGCTCTCAGGATGGTTTGGGGGCTTGAAATGAGCGCTTTGTTTTTTTTTGAGGTTTTTTTTTCGAGAGCGATGAGGGAAATGTCGTCAGTGTGTGTCTTACGAATATTAATAAATAGCTCTTAAACTTTTACAATCCTTGCTCATTTTTTTTGAAGTTTCTAAATAAGATAGTCGTCTGAATATACGTAAAATAATAAAAATGGGTAAAAGAGCTCTTGGATTAGGAAATTCACAAGATAAAAAAAATAAGAAAAAGAAGAACTCTCCAGAGACTAACAAAACAGAAGATAATCTTTCAAAGTCAGGAACATCTAAAAAACACGATGAAGTAACTATCAAGCTAAGTGAGGGAAAAAGTGAATTAGAGCAAATGTGGCTTGGTTATGTGAAGTACAATAAAATACAAAAGGAAGAAAGTGATAATGCTGAATTAAGTTTAAATGGCATGGTTCATGAATGTGACAGAATATTGAGAAAACTTAATAATCCTAGTAATGCTAAAATTGCTACTGATGATATTGAAAAGGAAGACCTTAAAGCCAATGCTGAATTCTACGGTATATATGGCTTAGCGCTTGCGGAGTTGGCGTATTATCAAGGAAAAGATGATTTGGATGAAGATGCCGAATTTGATGAAGAAAAAGAAGCCAAAAATAATGAATTAAAAATTCAAAAGATTAGCGAATTCTTCGGTGAAGCCCTTGATAGGATTGGTGTGGGCTTTAGCCTTGATCTGAACACCAAATATGATAATAATCTCTTAAAGTTGGCTAAGCTTCAAATTTTGATTAATCAGATTCCTTTGCAATACATTTCTACAATGGATTTGAATTCAAAAAAGAAAAAATACCCAAATTTTTCAGAAACATTACAAGAAATATTTACAGAGCTAGATGAAATCATAAATGATTTTCTGAATAACAAAACATTAATCAAGTCACATAATTATAGTAGTTATTATTTGGATTTCACTGACTATCAACAATTTTTGATTTTAGATTCTTTAGATGATTTGTTGGATATGATTGAAAATTTTGGTGTCAATGACGATATAGATGATGTTGATAGTGACAATGATGAAGTTTATGAAAGCTCTCGTATTCAATTATCTGAAAAACATCCATTGTTTAAAGTTAGAAACAAAATTACTGATTTTGAGGACAAGCTAATCAACTTATGGGAAATGTTTTTGAACCGTTTAAAATTCGTCAATAAAACTAGTTTGAATCTTGATCTTAGCAAGTTAGTTAATGACGCCGATCAATCGAAAACTCAATTATTAAATTTTTATTTTCTTGTTAATGAAAAGGTTGGTCATTTATATTTAAAGAAGGCTGACCTAATCGGTAGAGAGTATACTTCGTTAATATATGGTGAGGATGATGATGAAAAAGCTAATGAAAAAGATATTGATGACAAACCAGTTAAACATTTGCAAAAAGATACTATTGATTTATATAAAAAAGCTATTGTCTTTTTAAAGAAAGCAGAAAACAGTGAAGACCCGGAATCTTGGGTTAGTATTGCGGAAGTTGAAATCTCTTTAGGTAATATTTATGACATAGATAGTGCAGATCAAGAAAAATGTTACAAAAATGCAGAGAAAAGACTTAAAAAGGCTTCAATAGCAACAAACGGCAAATATGATAACGTTTTGAAAAATTTGCTAGGATAATATTATGAATTAATACATATTTATTTCACAAATGCCATACTTTAATTGTAGGTAGCATGCTCCAATATCTAAAAAATATTAGTTGAAACCTTTTAATTTTTTTCTGAAAAAGAAGAAGAAAAAAAAATCTCTCGGGGGCGATTCGAACGCCCGATCTCAAGATAAATGTAAACATTACAGTCTTGCGCCTTAAACCAACTTGGCTACCGAGAGACTAAGTGGGTACATGTAACCAAAATTGAGCTTAGTTGCTTGTTTACTCATCTATATAAAACTATATACCAAACTATGATATTTGGTCCTGTTGTATTATTGTCGTATTATAGATAATACTATGAGGCATTTTACAATTGATTACTAAGAATGTGCCTTATGACTAGTAAGAATGTGCCGTGATGCTACTAATACATGTCAAGATATAACAGCTATATCCTAAGAAATAACAATATGAAAAATATAATAATAATAGTATAAAATTATAACAAACGAACATATAATATGCATGACGACGCGTATATATGCAAGTATAAGACCAATAGAAAGAAGGTGAATATTACGTTTCACGAC